>SNQJ01S0040942.1:126188-137953 GCA_010110895.2 Picea sitchensis
AGGAAAAATTGCCTTATAAATGTATATTGTAATTTCATTGTAAATCTGGACCGTTCATTATAGGGTCGCAGATCTGACGGTAGAAGTTATGTTAGGGTTTTTTCCCTTGAAGGAAAACCTCTTTTATGAGGGAAATGTATTGCAGCTATGGATCATGGAAAACATTTTATTCTAAGAAAGGATACTGTGAGAGAAATAATAGGAAGCTACAACGAGTTTGTTGTAGGTTGTATCCCTTCATTTGATGGATAATAATAAAGGAAGGACATGGAAATTTCTTTGGTGGACATAGCCCACACCGGGTGAACAACGTATATCTGTGTCTCTATTGTATTGTGTATATTTTGTGTTTTATTTCCGCATTTGTTTTATTTTTATTTCTTCGCGATCCCATTTTTCTAAAAACTAGTATCAGAGTGAAAGGTAACTCACAGGAAAAGAGGGTTCCTAGTTCGAGTGGGAGCAATGGTGAAAGATGGAAAGTTTAGGGTCAAGAAATTTAACGGCCAAAACTACTAGTTATGGAAGATGTAGATGGAATATTATTTATATTAGAAGGATCTATTCCTACCATTGGGTGGAATAGAAAAGAAGCTGACGATCATGAAGGACGAGGAATGGGAGGTTCTTGATAGAAAGGCACTAGGAATGATACAGATGAGCCTGGAAGCTTGGATGGATTTCAATATTTTGAAATAAAAGACAACGAAGAAGATGCTGGGCACATTGGCTAAACTTTATGAAAAACCCTCGACGTCCAATAAGGTAAGTTAAGGAAGATATTATTTAATATGAAGATGTCGAAAGGTGGGTCTGTTGCAGATCATTTAAATTAATTCAATACGGTTACTAATAAACTAATTTCTATAAAACTGGACTTTGATAATGAGGCCAAGGATCTTCTCATCTTGTGCTCATTTCCATAAAGCTAGAACAGTTTGATCATGGATGTAAGTAACTCTGTCTCTAGTTCAAACACTTTAAAATTTGATGATGTCGTTGGTGTTATCCTTAGTGAGGAAATGCGACGGAAAATCACAGGTGAGACATCAGGTAATGCGTTAAACATGGAGAATAGGGGAAGACAAAAGGATAAAGGAAAGGGATTAGGGAACCACGATAATTCTAGGAAGGGAATATCTAAATCTAGATTTGGAAAGATATAGTGCTGGAATTGTGGGAAATTTTAGGAAGGAAATATCTAAATCTAGATTTGGAAAGATATAGTGTCGAATTAGAAGAAAGGACATTTGAAGAAAGACTCAAGAATCTCCAAAGGAACAAAGAGATGGAAAACAAGAGAAAAATCACGAAGCAAATGCAATGCAGTGATGTGTTACAAGATGCTTATCCTGGCTCTATAGATAATACTTCAGGTCTTGGTAGTAGATTCGGGCTTCATTTCATGCCACACCCTATAGAAAATATTTTCTAGATTATTCAAGGTGATTTTGGATTGCACCATTTGGTGATGATGCACCATGCAAAATTGCTTTTGAATGGGAAAGCAAAAAACAAAGAAAAGAAATAGAAACCAATGGTTGTTGAAAGAGTTAAGACATATTCCTGATCTAAGGAGAAATTTAATTTCAATAGGGCAGTTGGCATCGAAGGTTGTATATATCCATATTTCATAGATAAGGTGGAAGGTCATCAAAGGATCAATATGATAGTAAAAGGAGAGAAGGTAGGTACATTGTATTTATGTATTGAATACCGACTCATGTATCTCTTTAGATTCTACTTGAGTGGATACAACACTATGACAACATAGGCTTGGACACATGAATTAGAAGGGGATGCAAATACTACAAAAAGATTTTGTGATACTAAACAAATTGATTTGGATTTCTCAAAAGCATTGAAGTTTTATGGAAACACATAAGAGAGTCAAATTTCTAGCTCATAAATAAAAGAAGAGTGAAAGGTTAGATCTCTTGTGCATAAAGATGTATGGGAACCAAATCAAGTATCACCCCCTCTGCAGCTCTCAGTATTATATTACTTTTATTGATGATGCCACTAGGTTCCGGTTTATCAGAGATTCGACAACAATCTAATGGTTTGATAATTTTTAAGAAATGGAAAGCTTTGCTGGAGAAATGAGACAAGAAAAGGCCCAGGAGGTTCTCGTGATCGTAAATGGAGGTGAATATTGCATCAAGGAGTTTGATCATTACTTATCTACCATGGGATTCAGAGAGAGAAGATAGTTCCAAGAATACAACAAGAAAATGGTGCTACTTAAAGGATAAATAGGACAATCATGGAGCGTGGAAGGAGTTTGAGATTGCATGTTGGTTTTCCTTACAGCTATGGGTAGATGTTGTAGATAATAATGTTTACTTAATAAACAAAGGCCTTCACTTGGATGGTATAATCCCATAGGAGGCATGATAGGTAAAAAGGTAAACTATTCTTTGAAGACTTTCAAGCAGAATCATTTGTCCATATTGATAAAGAAAATAGAACAAAGCTTGAGGCAAAATCCAAGAAGTGTGTACCTTATTGATACAATGTTACCGATTTTGGTTATCTCTTACCGATTGGCGAAATAAAAAAATTATTAGGAGTAGAGATGCTATATTCACCCTGAGGGAAGGTCATGTACAAAGATCACTATGTGGAAAGAAACATGACAAAGAAAAACCGTAATACATAGTGCTTGATGAGAACAATGAAAAAATAAACTCCAGTTAAAATTACATAAAAATCAAATGTAATAACAACAGGATCAAACAGGTACCTCAAACTCCCATAAGTGTTGTTAGAAGATCTACCAAAGTTAAGTAGACCCCTTGAATCCATACTCTCTTCATTGTATTATTTATTGTTGAGTGATTATGGTGAACTTAGAATGTTATGAAGAGGCAATGGGTATGACACCAAAAAAGAAGGGGAATCTGCTGGCATGGAGAGGAAATGGATTCCCTGGTAAAAAACCAAACTTGGGACTTGTCTGGTTGTCTCAGCAGAAAAGATATCAGTTAATAAGTGGGTTTACATGTTGAAGGAAAGAAGATGGAGGAAAAAAGCGTGATGATTTAAGGACCAAATTTCTCTCATGGATAATTTTCCATGGTTTTCCGAAAAATGAGATTCTTTATTTTAAAAAATGATTCACTTCCAAATTCTATAGAGGATAAAATTATTTTACCTTTAAAATCTCAAAATTTTTTATAAACTATATAAAATCCTTAGAAATTTGAATAATTTTACAAAAATATCACAATCATTTATAGTTGGTATGTGAAGGATTAGTAAGATTCATCTCACCTCTGTTTCTACATTTTAAAATAAATTCCCCCATCCCAAAATCATCCCCTAAAAAGCTGCATTGCTAGACTTGTTGTAAATGGCTTTGCACAGAAAGGTATATTTTGATGAAATTTTTCATGTTGTTAAAATGACTTCAACTTTTAGGGACTCATTTTTAAGTCTCTAGGCAGAGAAGATTTCATTTTGAATAGTTAGATGTAAAACAACTCTTCTCCATGGGGAATTGGAGGAATATATTTATATGCGTTAAACTAAGGGTATGAGGTCAAAGGAAGGAGAATTCCATGTAGTTAAAGAAGAGCTTGTATGGCCTGTAAAGGAAAAGCTCCATGAATTGGTATTTGAAGTTTGACAGTTTATGACATAAATAAAGGTTATAGTATATTCATCTCGATCAATCGGTTTATTTTAAAAGGCTAGAAATGGAAGCCATATTATCTTGTTATTGGCCGTAGATGACATGTTTGTTGTAGGTTATAATATGCAGATAATGTGCTCAAAAATAAATTATTCAATTCATTTGAAATGGAAGGATTTGAGTGTTTCAAAGAAAATCCTCGGTATGAGGATAACAAGAGACAAGAAAATCAGAAACCAATTAGTACACCTTGGAAAACCATTTCAAATTAATCCATAGCCGTGGGTCCTATTACATGGAGGAGATAAAATATATGTCACAGAGGGTCCCTTTGGTTCATTAGCAATAGAAGCTTGATGTACCATGGTTTTTGCAAGACTTATGCATTGTACATGCAAAGGAGTTGTGAGAAGGTATATGAACAATCTAGGTAAAGAACATTGGGAGGCAAGAAGTGGATTATTAGTATTTGAGAGGTACTTCTACTCATGCATTATGCCTTTGGAGGTTCGACACCGCTCTATAGGGATGTGTTGATTCATATATGGCGGGTGATAAATATAGCAGGATGAGCACCACGTGGTATGTTTTTAATATAAGTGGAACATCAATAAGTTGGATTAAACTACAAAAGGTTGTTGCACTTCAACAACAAAGGCAGCGTTGTCGCCACAAAGTCTAGTAAAGAGATGATTTGGTTACGAGGGTTTATGGAGGAATTGGGAAAGAAGAAGGAGAATACCGTGCTTTTGTATTGTGATACTGAGAGTGCCATTCATATTGCAACAAACTCAACCTTCCATTATAATAATAATCATATACCATTGGGTACAATTTCATACGATTTGTCCTTGAAGATGGACATTTGAAGTTGAAAAGATACACACTAGCTATAATTCCGTAGACTTGTTAACTAAGGGAGTAACCTAGGAGAAACTTATCTCCCGCTCAATTTCATTGGTCTTAAGAATGAATATGAGAAGATGAGAAATTTTCCAAAACTAAGAAGGTTCATAGTCCAACAGCTACATTAGTGGTGGAGTTGTTGAGATCAATCTCCGCGGCGATTGTTGGTTGTGGAGCTTGATTATCTCTCTGATTCGTAGGTCTTTGTTTTCAACCGTGTTTATACCCCATGAAGACTTTACACCCCAGAAGAAGGTACACTTCTCCACGTGGGGGAGTGAAGAGGGGGGATACCCCCTCTGCTGGGTTCAAGGGCGAAGCCCATGAAGGAAAAATTGCCTTGTAAATGTATATTGTAATTTCATTGTAAATTTGGACTGTTCATTATAAGGTCGCAGATCTGATGATAGAATTTATGTAAGTGTTTTTTCCCTATAAGGAAACACTCTTTTATGAGGGAAATGTATTGTGTCTATGGATCATGGAGAATATTGTATTCTGAGAAAGGATACTGTGAGAGAAAGAAGGGGAAGTTACAACGGGTTTGTTGTAGGTTGTATCCCTTCATTTGTTGGATAATTATAAAGGAAGGACCTGACAATTTCTCTAGTGGACGTAGCCCACACTGGGTGAACCACGTATATCCATGTCTCTATTGTATTGTGTATCTTATGTGTTTTTTTTCTGCATTTGTTTTATTTTTATTGCTTCGTGATCCTGTTTTTCTAACAACAAGGGTGAGTGGGGTAGGGGGGTGAGATACACACCCAAAAATAGTGAATAAGAAATGGTTCTTTTCCCTAGTTGAGTAACCAATTTGTTGTGTATAATTTACAACAAGGGTGTACAGACAATACTAATATAACAATTATATGTTAGATCTAGAAAAAAATGTGTTTACAGGTTGAAAATCGAACCATGTATCTACTCTACAAAATTCAAACCCTAACTTATTCATGTAAAAATAAAGACAAGAAAGAAAACATAACATGAAACATGAAAACTGATTTGAAAGAATGTAAAGAGTATATCCAATACCAATAGAAAGAGACAAATAGTACACATGGGGAAAATACTTGTTGAAGATGTGTGGGGATTCAAAGCCTCCTCATTTGGAGGGTCCTCGACTTCCTTGATGTGTGCATATCCCCTACTTGGTTGAATGAGCAAGTAGCATGAAAAAAAAATCACTATCAAGAGGAAGGGGTCCTTAAGATCTTTGGTGTGATTTCAATAACATGTACCTACTTTGAATGGATAGATAGATGGAGAGACCCCAAGAATTTATTTATAGGGAAAATAATGGTTAAACCCCCTTGACATGGTCTTCAAAATAGTGGTTAAATATGACCAAATCAAGGCTAATAATACAATTTAGGGTTTAGAAATTTCCACTTATAGCTACTTTCCCTTTTGGCAAGAAAATAGTTAAAATTATAAATTTTACAGAGTTGTGTATATTTTGGGGGTACTTTATACATTGGTAGAAAACTTATTAAGGGTAATATCTATGTTTCCCCTGTTAGGTCAAAATATAGATTTGTCCCAACATCGCCTAGAGGTCTAGTGGAGGTGGAAAATGAAGTGAAATGGAGGGTAAACATGATGATAATGGTGTATTTCAACAAAACTTGTGGAAATGTCACAAGTGAAAAGTTTTTAGGTGATAATATCTACCATATAGGTTTTAGCACCAAAAGCTTAGATATAGTTAGTATAATATGTGATTTTGTAGGAGTCTAGAACAACTAAATCGGGGTTGTATGAACTTTGGTAGGTTGGCTTGAAACTACAACTTCTAGGTAAGGCCAAATGGTATTCCATGGAGGAGGTAGCGTAAAATTACCTCTTTTCCTTTAGTAAAATATTTTGGAAATCAAATGCTTACATAAATAGGGAGGTATTATCTGGAATGGATAATTGTATAATTTTTCATTTAGTTTGGTACTTGATGGGTGGAAAATTACTTCTAATGGATTGTAGGGCCCATTTTAGGGGCAAGTCCTACTTTGGTGATTTGAGGTCTAGAAACTTTTGGATCCCATTTGAATATTTAATAAAATGATTTTGGGGTGGAAATATTATGAAAAAAGATTGAACCTCGTAGTGTTATTCTATACATTGAGAGCTTTCCATTAGTTTGAAAATCACCTCAATTAGATTTCATATGTGGAAGTTATTCCTATGACAAGTTGACTTGCATTATTAACCACCATGGTACCAAGTGGATGGCACTTCAAATTCTATTACTCACACATGTGGATGTTCAGGAATATTCTAGAGGGTTATAAACCCTAACCACAATAAGGAGTTGAGGCTATGTTAAATATTGGGCCAACAGTAGAGGAGGGGGTTCTATATTTATTGTATTGTTTATTGTTCCATAGTTCAACAAAGAACCTAGGAGTGGATAATAAAGGAATTATAATATCCTATAATATCCACATATCCATAGTGTTGATGGAAATTCCATTGTGGTTGCCCCTTTATTTATATTTGCATTGAAAAGAGTAGAGCATAAGCCTCACCTTCTAGCTTATTTTTTACTATATTAGTTTCTCCCAAGGTACATATCCAATTCATTATTTGATAAATAGGGTATTTCCACATAGTTTGAACACCCTAATCAACTTCTCCTACAAACATATCAAATATCAGTACACTGGTGTATTATGTGGTTAAAACCCTTAGAGAGTGAAACAATCCTTGACCCCAACCAACACGACCAATTGAGGTAATATATTAATGAAAAAGGGGAAAATATTAACATATGAGTTTATCACAATTGATTATCGACAATAGACCCTCATTCTCTTTAAATAGATATCATGGAACAATATTTTGTTAACCCATGGATCAATATAGCCATTAATATTGAGGAGAATATGAACTATTAGATCAATTTATGCCTAGAACATATCATGACTGTCAAATTACATAATTACAAATGCATGCTAATGCATAACAAGGAAAGACACTAAAGACAAATACTTTACCTAAATACACATTAGACCAAGTTGATATTAACTAACTCTTAAGTGTCTAAATATCCTAACATTCATTATGTGGATGATGTGTTATTTTCTTAGTTATTTTCATTTAATTTTCAGTTATTTTAGTATTTTCATGTATCAAGTCAGTGACATTAAATTTGAATCTTAAGTAAAGAATTTCATAATAACATATTGTAGAATATTGTAAGATCTATAGTGACAAATTGTTCCACTGGTATATCCACAAAATTGATAGATCGTATTGGTATCAAATCAACTTTCTTTAGGTTTCTTGTGGTAAGTTGCAAGATATAGCAAGTGGGGTATGAAATAAGTCTTAAAACCCTATCCATAGATAAGGATAGTAATAAAAATCCATGGGATGAGTTAGATGAGAGATTTTAAAATCTATAAGAACAAGTTGCTAACATTTCTTACAACACAACCATTCTCTTGGAAACTCTTGATAACAATTTTGGACCTTTTGAGGAGTGTGGTAGTTCTAACTCAAAAAATAGATCATATGAGAAAACTAGAGGTAAGAAGACCTAGAAAAGGAATTGAAAAAAGATCTAGAAAAAGAGAGACCAAATTATAGTGCCAATAAAAAGTATGATTTGAGGCTACCAACTACTAATTCAATTTCCCACAAACTTTTTTAGGCAAGCTACCTAGACCACATCCTTGAAATTTGTGTGGAGATTTGTACCAACTCTAAGTGAGTCTTTCAATATCATAATCAAGAAAATTACATGGTGTTGGAAATGTCACAAGGTAATATATAGTATAAAAACTCTAATTTTTTGTTTGTTTTGGTGCCCATCATTATAACTTTTTAAACTGTTAACCTCTTCCACCAAACTATTTCCCTAAAACTAGTCCTAATCTTGCAAAAGTTCATTCTCAAGAACATGGGGTTCAAACTAGGCATATCATATACCGTCGGAAAGGTCTCACATAATCCTACATCATAATGAGGCTCAATTTTCCCTCTATATATGATTTAGAATAAAATTGTATCAGTAAAGTCACAACTATGGAATTTGACCTTAGGAGACATGTAACTTGTTCACTTCATAGTTTAGATAGACAAACTTTGAATTGGGTAAATGTGGAAGCATTGGATATATTGTTCCATAAACATATAGGTTCCATCCACTATATTTTTTGAAAATATAATTGTACTCATTTTCATTACATTCAAGACTCATCTCATGTTGAGCTCACCTAATGACTAGTAAAAGGGGTCAACATTGAAATTTTTGGAAATTGTGCTTAGATATGATAACACCTAAATTGGCCAGACTAGAAATATAATTTTGTAATAGGGTAAGGTTTCAAAACTTGGAAATAAGTTGTGGATGGCATCCTAAAAGGCCACACTATAGGAAGCCCAAAACAAGCCAAACAAGGCTAGATTGAATTTAATTGTGTGATGACAAGATCATGTTGGGTATAATGGTCTCAATCAATGCCATGAACACATATTGAAGATGATAGTAGGCTAGGTAATACTTTTAATATGAAAATCAATTATCCCTACTAGCCCAAACTTAGTGAACAAATCCTAACCAAAACTTAGCACACTAACCATTTTCACTTAATCCAAGTAAGCTACTACCATGGCTAATACTCTTCCAGTGTAGATAATTAGTCACCATGAACTTAAAATAACCACTCACTCTATGAACCTAAAATAACCACTCACTCTATGTTTTTGATACTCTTTGATGAGGAAAGAACCATAATGGTGATGAATCCTACTAATTTTTTTTTTTGTTTTTTTTTTTGACCAAAATTGATGTTTGGAAATTAGTAGCCCACTTATTGTTTTAGGAAGACATGCAATATAAATTATCATGTTAACCAAAAACATACTTTTGGGTCAACAATGATTTAAATGTTTGATGCTTGCACTAATAAATAATTATATATCAAAATAATATCCTAATCTTCATATAGATTACAAATAAGATTACTTGGTAAATGGGGACAATATAAATTTAGACTTCACAAAAAAATATCGACAACATATTGTAATGAAAATATTACAACAAACAATATCCTTCAATTACGAATATAAATTTGAGACATATTATGACAACAATATAGATAATGACTTAACAATAACATTGATGATGATAGTGCAATGAAAATTTACGATAAATAATAACCTTTAATTTGTTAGATAACTATCTGGATAAGAGTTGTGTATGTGGTTTTGAAATGTCCAACATTTTGATTGGACACTCCACCCATCTTTAGGGACAGTTGAAGCCACAATAGCTTCAAATGTCCCTGACGATGGGGGGAGTGTCCACTCAAAATGTTGGATGTTTCAAAGCCACATACACAACTCTTGTCCATAAAATTATCTAACATTCTGGATAGCCGTGGAAACCTACATACTCATATATACTTTAATTATCAATATAAATTCATACATGTCATGATGATAATAAAAATTGTGACTTAACACAATAATATTGACAACGATATTGCAATGGAAAATTTATGCCAAATAATATCCTTCAATTACCAATATAAATTTGAGATATATTTTGACAACAATATAAATTGTGACTTTAACAAAATATTATTAATGATAACAGTGCAATGGAAATGTTACAAAAAATAAAATCCTTCAATTCCGAATATAAATTTGAGACTTATGGGAACAATCTACATTATAACTTAACACAATAATATTGACGAGTGGAATAAAAAAATTGTAACAAATAATAGACTTCAATATAGATATAAATTTTAAACATCTTATTATAATATTTTTTCTTTGGAAAAACTCTTTGAGATATTCCCAAGCACTTCTCCTCCATTAGTGGAAGGTACTTATTGTAAAGTGGGTAGTGAAAACTAGTGGCCTTGACTTCAAGGGAATTGAAGAAGGGATTACACAATGTGTCACATTATCGACAATATCATGGAAACAATAACACCATGCAATTGAGCTAACCCTTAGGGTTTTATATCACAATAATACATAACATATTGCAAGTTAACATAATAATATTTCTACCCATAATGCAATGAATTTTTTATAGCAAATATCTTTCAATTAATATATCAAAATCTATTGAAATCCCATGTTACAACTATATACATTCATAACTAAATATATACATGTTTAACTATAATTTATTTTCACCAATTTTTTTATTAATAATATTAACTTTATTATAAATTTGTCATTTTCATTTTCTATTTTTTTTTTTTAAATTTAATTATCATTTCTAATCATATTTTTACTTTTTAAAACTTAACTTTTATTAAATTTTCATTTTTATTAATATTTGTTTTTAATTATATTTTATATTTAAAATATAATAAAAAGTAATATAAAAACAATGTCGAGAGAACACCCAAAAATTATGAAAATATAATACAAAGAGAACACCCAAAAAAAAATATGAAAATATAATACAAAATTTTCAAATAACAACACATCGTTACTTATGAAAATTATGGTGAAGATATGGACCTATGTTGTAATGGAAGTTTTAGCTAGTCTTCTGTAGTCTTCTCACATCCATTTTCAATACCTGTAGTTATAGATTTAAATTATGATTGAGCTTTGCAAATAAGTGATTGTCATATGATACATTTGGTTCCAATTTTGATTTTACATTCCAATTTATTCAATCATAAATTTTCAATAGCTTCTAGACTCCAATTGGGCTGGGCTATAGTTTCCATCTTCTTGTGTTATTGTACTCCACTTTTTAAAATTAAATTATAACATCAACTTTTTACCACTTCTTCTTTTAATCAAATTCAAAAATAAATATTGAGTCAGACATATAAAGCATAATTTTAGGGATGACTATTACTGAGCTAGGATATGCGTTTGGGTTAAAATCCCTCCATGTCTTTGAATGTAAGATTTTAATTAATATATTTTGAATGTATGCACTTAGATGATGTGATATTGTCTCGATGGTTATTCTTAGTCTTATTCCTTGAAAATCTCGTCAATAAAGAGAAGGCTTTATACTTGATTCTTAGTTTTATTTCTTCAAAATCAATCTCTTCAATTGTAGAAGGGAAAAAATTATAATTTATTTTCAAAACTTCTCCATAGAAGTAAACTATCCTCTTCAAACCTTAAACATGTGGTTCTATGTTCTTAAATATCTCTTTGCAATAAGGAAGGTTTGTTGGTTGAATGCCAATCCTCACACTCTAATTCAAATCGTTTGCTTTTTTTGATC
>SNQJ01S0040943.1:30077-41124 GCA_010110895.2 Picea sitchensis
TGTAGCTTCTTCATTACTGCAGTTAAATGCTTCAGATGTTCTGCTTTTGTTTTGCTGAAAATTAATATGTCATCCAGATAAACAATGACAAACTTCCCGATGAATTCCTTCAACACTTCATTCATTAACCTCATGAAGGTACTTGGTGCATTCATCAAGCCAAATAGCATGACTATCCATTCATACAACCTTTCGTTGGTTTTGAAGGTTGTCTTCCACTCATCGCCTTCCCTCATGCGAATCTGATGGTATCCGCTTTTCAAATCGACCTTTGAAAAAAAATTGGCTCCACTTAAACAGTCCATCAAGTCATCCATCTGTGGCAATGGAAACCTGTACTTGATGGTTATCTTGTTAATGGCTCTGGAATTAGTGCACATTCTCCAACCTCCATCTTTCTTTGGACTCAATACCATTGGAACGGCACACAGACTTAAACTTTCCCTGATCATCCCTTTATCTAACAGTTCCTGCAGCTGCCTTTTAATTTCTTTGTTCTCCTGCGGCGTCAACCTGTACACAGATTTGTTCGGCAAACTAGCTCCTGGTATGAGGCCTATATGATGACTCACACTCCTCATTAGTGGAAATGAATGAGGTAATTCGTCTACCACAATGTCAGCGAACTCTTCCAGCAGTTCCTGAATTTCTTCCAGCAAATCATCCACTCTTGTGCTGGTCAAAACAATTTTTGGTTTCCTGACCACAAAGAATTGTGGATCTTCCTTCTTCTTTACTTCCTCCAGAAGTTCCTTCCCACTCATGAGAGGTATAGTATTTCTCGGTTCTAGTTTTACTTCTTTATCTTTAATTGGAAGTAGCATATGTGTTCTTCCATTCTTCTCCAAAGTATACGTATTCATCTTCCCATCATGAATTACGTTCCTGTCATATTGCCATGGTCTGCCTAGCAATAAATGGCATACATCCATAGGAATAACATCACAAAGTATTTTATCATTGTATCCTCCTATCTTGATATCAAATAAGCATTGTTTGGTGACACTTACCTGATGTCCCTTCTGTAGCCATGAAACTTTGTATGGACTCGGGTGATCAGTTGTCTCCAGCTCTAGTTTCTCCACCATCTCGATTGAAACGAGATTATTTGTGCTACCGTTATCTACGATAACCTTGCACACCCTGTCTTTGGTCTTGCATGCATTTCTGAAAATCATGTTTCTTTGAGCTTGTCCTCCACCTCCTTCTCGGGTGTTAAGAGAACTTTACGCATCATCAATGACCTTCCATCTTCTGCGTCTTCTGCTTCAGCATGTTGCCTCTGTGCCTCAACGATGTGAGCTTCTCCTCCATCCTTCTTCCTATCTGGACAATCAACTGACTTGTGCCCATTCTTTCCACATGTGTAGCATGTGATGACTCCACCTCTACCTCTTCCTCTACCTCTAGTACGAGGAAATGTGTTATTATCAGCCTATTCTCCACCCTGTTCCGTATGCTACCTTCACTGTTCAGCATGCTGGCCTCACTGTGAACTTCCACCTCTTTCTGTTCTAGTCTGAGGCTTCTTCCAGTTGTTCTTGGATTTCTGGAACCTATCTTGGGCAACTGACTTCCCTTTTGGCTAGCTCCTACCTCGGCCTCGCTGTCCTGGTTTAAGGCTCAGCTTCTCTTCAGCTTTTAACGCCATTTGATACGCATCCTCCACCTTTCCGATGGTCGTCATACTCATCTCGTCCTGGATATCGTATCTCAAGCCATTCATATACCTGACAACTTTTTCATCATCGCTCTCCCGATGACCTGCTCTGATATTTAGCTTATAGAATTCCTCAGTATACTCCTTCACTGTCATCAGCTTCTGTCTCAGGTTCTGCATTCTCCTGAACAGTGTGATTTGATAATCCCTTGGGATGAACTTTGCCTTCATCTTCGCAATCATTCGATCCCAGCTTTTAATCTTTTGCTTGCCTTTGGAACGTCTATCTGCTTGAAGCTCGTCCCACCATAATGCTGCGTGTCCCTTCAATTTTGTGACAGCATGCATAACCTTTTTATCTTCTTCGATGTCTTCATAATCAAAGTAGGTGTCAAGAGATCTAATCCAATCTAGAAGCTCTTCTGCATCCAGATTCCCTTCATAAATTGGAATGTCCATCTTTGTCTTCGAACTCATCTGGGCGATAGCCTTAATTAACCACTCATTGGCTGCATCTTCAACTAACTTCTCCTTGTTGTTCGGCTTCAACTTCACCTTCGGAGTCGCTCATATCTCCAGCACTAGTTGTGCGTCTCTGCACTGCCTCCATATCTTCTAGTCTTGCTCGAAGATCATGTATCTTCCTTTCCATTTATGGATTCTGTGCTTGTCTTCCTCTTCCTCTCTGGTTCCCCCTATCCTCTGGATCGAGTGATTGTCTTTCTCTCCTCGATGGCATGGTGAAATTTTCTCTTCTTCTCTTCTATACAAAGCACAGTAATTTTCTCTCTCTGATACAACTCTGACGCAAACACGCCACCCAAGGCATGTCCTCTCCCACAAGACCTTCTCTCCCTTAGGCCCGAAGAACTAAAATGCTCTTCAACTCCCTTATCGAGAGTTATCAATACCCACAGAACGCTCCTTATGACCTCCCTTCTTCAAATCGGAAAATCAGACCCCGCAGGATCGCGAGTCCTGAAACCATAGGATCGAGTCTCACAAATCCCCGAACCCTGATGAACATTCACCCACGTGTTCCTTGCTCTTGTCGGGAATTCTCCCATCGGGAAATCGGCACTTGCGCTGTCATAGACCACTTACGTCACAAATCCCCGATTCCCGATGACCTATCAGTCAATGCTGACCTTATCCCACCTTATAGGGACTTCTGCTCTATCGCAGCTTTGCACTATCGTGACTTCGCTACTCATGATACCAAGTCCTCGGGCTTCCAACTTATGATACCCGATGTGACGAAATGCCGATACTGTCCTGTCGCGCTTTCGCAACCTCGCGTCCTCGTGACTTGAAATTCCCAGTATTTGGGCTCTCACCCTACGAACTCCCGAGTTCACGAAATCTCCCAATCTCTGCCACATGTCTTCCACTCACTCTTGTGGTCCCACATGCTACCCTGTGGTTGTCAGGATATCGCTTCTCATGATATCGCAATTCTTGATGCAATTCCTTGCAACTCCAACTCACGAAACCTCGACTGTCGATATGTCGATACACCAATGTGTCACGACACCTGTCCTCCATTACGACCCTTAACCTCATCGGGAAATCGCGTATCGGGATATTTCCATTCCCGTTGCCATGTGCACGGGACTTTCAATTCCCCGATCCCTGACTCCTCGGGATATCCTAACACATGTCCCTGCTGATGGACGGTTCTGATCCTGTCGGGAAATCGCAGATCGTGATTCCTACATGCAAGAGTTTCTTGCCTCTGGAAACTCCAATGCCTCAAACACCGACTCTTCAGGATCTCTTGCCACGCCTCCTCACTGATGGACGGTTCAAAGATCCCATCGGGATATCGCGAAATCGTAATTCTTGATGCAACGATTTCTCCACTCCTGAAATCCCCGATGGGTTAAATCCCGACTCCTGTCCTGATGTCTGATGCGTGTCCTGCCGAGATCAATGGCTAGGATCCTTTCTCAGGATTTCAGGAACCACAAGGTCTCGATTCTTTGGCTTAGAAAAACCCCGATGACTCTAATATCCCGATGACTCTTCCGGGACTCCTCCTCTGCACACTAGGACCTAAACCCTGCACAACTTCCCGAGATCTAATGGCCGACAAGATTTCACGAATTTCCTCTATGAATCCTAACCTTCGATTCCTTTCCTCCCTTCTTGAGGACTTCTTAGCACGGAAATATTATGTGTAGCCTTTCGATAATTTCGAAGGCCTTGCTCCTCCTGAGCTTTCTCCAGCTTCCACAATCTCTTAGGAAAAAGAGATCTCTGTGCATGCACATGCAACTCTTGCCTGAAACATTTCACGATGCAAGGACTCAGTGCTCTCCTTTAACGATATCACGAAGGTGTTATACCTCCTGAGATTTTCAACTCTGATTCTTTCAGAGGGACTTTCATGCACTCCTCGTGGCAATCATTCAACAACTCCCAAGTGTTGAATCCCTTCAACTCTGCTCAATTCCTGCAGCACCAATCCTCCAAAGCTTCCTTCTCAGACTCACGACTGAGACTTCCTCTTCATCCTATGCACTCCTTGCACGGCTTCAACAACCCACATCCACTTCTGGGTGAATGAGAACAAAAGCTAAACTCCCTGAGCCTTCATCAACGCACTCCTTGCGGATGATTTTCGACTGCAGACCTTGCAGGACTCTCCTGGCTCAGATAGAGAAACAATTGGAACTCATTCCATCTCCCCTTCAGACTTCAGATTGAAACATGAAATCACATGCACAACATATAAAAGAAAATGCATGACAGGAAACAACATTCATGAGCACATCAACAATATACATAGAGAGAAACAACACAAACTACGAGTTTGAATCAAAGCTTCCTTCTATTAATTCAAATGCCTGTACATGGGTGTTCTTCATACACTATTCTCTGTTTGCTCTCCTCTTCTCCTGAATGCTTCCTCTATTATGTTAAAATGGTACAATGAGGGTTTCTATATCCGTTTTCCCTCTCGGACTCTAGGCTATCAAATCTAGAATTAAAATCCTATCTACCAGCATTAACTAGATTAAATATCGACTATCTACCAAAGGACGAGAGCTTAAAGGCTCAAGGTCCAATACAATATACAAATGCGCCTTCATAAATGGTTCATTAAAGACTTGCGCTACAATCCCAACGCACTTCAAAATTTTGGGTTTGTTTATCCAGCTGATCTCCACTTGACTGTGCTGGCTCGCTTGATGAGTTGGCGATGCTCGTGCATCACTTGCGTGCAAGTGTCCTCAAAGAATAAGTCAATAAAAGTGTGATTAGTAGAGCAGGATGTTACATACACCCCCTATTGTTTTAAAATTCATCCCAAAGTTTGTACAGTATATAAATTCAAGTAAATAAATGTATCTGACATATATCTATATGTCTAATCTATCAAACAAGTAAGGAAACCATTGACGCATATCGTATGCATCCTTCCATGTATCCGAGTGTGGACTATAATTGTCCCACTAAACCTTGACCTAGTCGACTATTTGACACTGTAGTTTTCATATGTGATGGCCCATAATGTGGATTGGCTCCACCATGAGATAAACCTCATCTGACACTTGCAAAGAAATCATGTCAATAACATGTGACGAATCACTAATATAATGTCGCAAAACAGATACATGAAATACATCATGCATACGCCTCAAATAATCAAAAAAGGCTAGTCGATAATCCATGGGTCCTTTCTTTTCCACAACTTCTAAAGGACTGACAAACCTAGGAGATATTTTAGCAACCTTTCAAAACATGAACAAACTCTTGTGTAGTTTTACCCCAAAGAAAACTTTTTCGCCAACTTCATAATTGTGGTCAACACGATGCGCATTAGCATAACTCTTTTGTTGATGTTGTGCTTCTTTAATTCTCTGTCTTATTGATTGCATATGTTCTTCCATTTCTTGAATCACTTCTAGTCTTACCAGGACCCTATCCTTAAGTCGATCCCAACTGAACGACGTCTAACAGGGTTTGTTGTAATGTCCCCACTTTGGGACATCATCACAGTGCAGAGACTTAAGATGACCAGAGTAGCTAGATGGATGTTATAGCGAGTACAAGGGTATTTGAGAGGCCTTGTGGGGTTCAAATGGCATTGATCACCATATTCCATCATTATGAGCCATTCCACATAGGTTGGCTTTGGTTTCGTTGCATTCCGACGATTTCCATGATTTTGACTATTTTGAGCTATAAGTTAATTAAAATCACTAAAGAGGTCATTTTGGGCACATTACTTGGAGGAACCTCTTAGTGTAATAGCTCATTGGAATCGGGAGGAGAAACACTACCAGATGGGATGACTAAAAGTGACTTTCAGTGGCCAGGGAAGCCACAAGGAGAGATAAGGAGCTTTTCAGAGGTAAAAAGGTTAATTAATTAATTAAAGTGATTTAATTAATTAATTAAATATTAATAAAATGAAAGTCACTTTGGAGAGACAAGGTGAGCCAGAAGTATAAAGGAAAGGCAAGGGCCTCTTCTCATGCATTCATCTATGATCATATTTTGATATCTGGCTTTAGCTAAGTGAGCCCAACATTGGGGGTTTTGAGGGTTTTGACTTAACAAACCCTAGAGAACAATTCGGTGGTGAAAGATTCCACCTATCTTGTCCCAAGATTGGTATGGGAGATGAAATACACTCCCACACCATTCTAGTTCCATATCTACTTAGTTGCAGGAGGATTCCACATCAGTTACTTGTGCAGTAGAGAGAGGACGCACCAGTTGGGGGTTTCTATTAAGGGGGGTGCACCATTCTTGGAGAGAGATTCATTGCAGATGATTGGTAGGGATTTTGGAGATTCTATCACTTGGGTTTTTCTTCCAGGGTCTTCACCATCATTCCTAGTGCTTTCTGAGAAAGTTTTATGGCTCAGATTATTTCTTAGAGCAATGGGACGAATTGAAGAGAAGGAGGGCATTTTTTAGATTCAGATCTAGTCAGTTTGGAGGGGCTATACTTCAGATCAGACCCTAAGACTTCACCTAGTGACTTGTACTGTCCTGATATATATTCCTAGGGATTTTCAGAGCATTTGGAGGCCTCATTCATCAGGGCCGAATCAGCTAGGGTTTCAGTCATCGAGTGGGGTGCACCATTCAATGGAGGAATTTAGATCTACACGGTTTGAGAGTGGATTTGGAGATTTGGACACCTGGGTTGTACTTACAGTTGCTTGATCTATCAAATGGCATATTTCTCGGGAAGATTGGACACCTTTGGTAGCAGGGTTGAATTATTGAGGGCTTCAGCATTCTAGCAGGGCGTGACACTTTCCATCTTGGAGGTTGAGCATTCGTGCGACCCAGATCTACTTGATTCAATATTCATTGTATATCTAGCCTTTGGATGCTTATTTTGTATTGTCAGGAGCTTTTTGTAGTAGCTCTACTATCTATCTTCTTGGCCATCTGTTGGAATCTTCATTGTAGCAAGTTCTTCTCTCTTATTAATAAAGAAGATTTGAGATGTTTTGTCTTGTCTATCATATTGTGTGTGGTTGAGGTATGTTCCATGGTTCTATCTTCTTGTTTATTGCATGAAATACACACACATAACACATCAATAACCCTAAGGCCAAAATCAAGAGGCCATTCATCCAATAAACACACCTAAACAAGTATTCCAGCCAAGTGTTTGACGAAATACCACAACCAACAAAAGTTTTAAAAAGACACCAAAACCATGATGATCCTTGCATAATGGCTTGGGATCATTATAGTGGTATCAGAGCTTATATTCCTACCAGCCAGTGGGATTAGTATAGTTACAATAAGATGGATATTATTTACAGGATTGAGGAGTGTGAAAGGGAATATAAAACCATCAATAGTTTCAAAGGGCTCATAACATTCCAATGGTTCCTATCCTATAAAAATCCTAGTTGGAACAAAAAGAAGATTGCATGTTGGCTCAAGGCAAGGGAGGAAATTAAAGAAGCCCTTGGGTTGAACCCCAGGCCCATTAGGAGGGAAAAACAGAGAAACCCCACACCCATTAGGAGCACACAATATTGCTACAGTTGCAAGGTGCCTTGGGAACCTGATCATAGGTGTAGGGGTAAGGGTAAGAAGCATATTGTTAAGGTACGAGAGGACAATGATGATGAGGCTTGTGAGGATGGATCGATTGATGCTTATCTAGAGTAGTCTGATGATGATAGTGACTCTTGCATAGGGGCTAGTGATAGTGACTCTTGCTCAGATGTTGATGATACTAGCTCGCTTGAGGAGGAGGATGACCCTTGTGTAGTGGATAGGCAGCTGGATGGACAGGACAATAGCACATGTACTTCAACAAACATATCGCATGGTGTTGAGGACCTTACATGCCAGTAGAGTGGTGACACTAGTGAGGATTCACACATGTTATCACCTAGAGATAATGAGATTCCTATGGGGGCCATGACACATATGTCACCTGTTCAGACACCCGTGAGAGCCACGTCACATGAGGAGATTAGTGGCATGTCAGGTATGATGGATGAGCCTAGTGTGAGGGATGCACACCATGGACAGATAGAGCCACAGATCCAGAAGGAGGTACAGGACGTATAGGTAGTTGACCTCACACATACAGATCAGCTAGAGGAGATGGAGTCACATCTATTCGAGACTCCATTGGTTGAGCAGATTGCAGAGGCTGACAAGTTGATGGAGCACTTACTCCCAGGATCAGCCTGCATTGATGAGGATGCACTCTTTAGAAGTCAGGATGACCATAGCATGTGTCTTGACATAGCTATATGGGATCCAGGCGCAAATGATAGTAGCAGGTTGAGTGCACAAGAGGATATAGTTGCTCACACTGGATATAGTACGACTCAGAGGGATCTAGAAATTGAGGATGATGTGCAGTTACATATGAGAAGACCTAGTGGCACAGTAGACAGCAAGAAGTTGAACACTTTACCTTCTGCAGAGAGTGTTGTCAGGGATGGCACTAGTAGTGAGAGGCATGAGGGGGTACCTTAGCATGACTATGATCAGGAGTCACACCACTTAGCAGCACAGTTGCGAGTTAGTGAGGCTATGATCATGGTAGCCACTAGATGTATTGATGACATGCATGCAGTGATGGAAAATTAATGTTGGAGAGCATCAGTGGCACAGGGTAGCTCAGATGGAGGATTTTCCATGGATGATTTTCACACTCTCAGGAAGAGTGTGTCTATGATGAGGACTATCTACCAGCAGTTGTTGACAGATAGGGACTACCCATGGGGGATTGGCGAGTTGTATCACAGGGCCTCGAGGGAGCAGGAGTTGAAGGTAGACCGACTCACCCAGGAGTTGGAGAGCACTCAAGGATTCTTGAGAGGCACACAAACAACCCGTCAAGAATCAAAGTCTAGATCAGATGAGTCTCTTGTGGAGATTCATCAAGGATCCACTTCATCTGTCTTAGTGGACACTCAGATGTATCAGTCAATCACATTGATAGAGGATGTTGGTGATCTAGTAGAGGAGCACCAATTTATGGAGGACACTTCCATTTGTGTTCCAAGAGTGGTTGACCTCCATGTAGAGGTTGATCCAACAGCATGCCCAAGATCTATGATACAACAGGAGTCTACAGGAGATGACATGAGTATGTCGGAGCATACAGTAGTGGGTGATATCTCACAGGGGCATGCTGAGATGTATGGTGGGATTCAGAGGGGTGTATTGCCTTGTAGCGAGGAGACACACTTAGGGGAGCATGCAGATGCCACTCCTTTGCAGCAACACATAGTTACGGGACCTCACCTTCACCGTTTCAGTAGTTGAATGGATGATGGGAGATGGAGATTGGTTTACCAACAATTGGAGGAGTTACTTTTATTTGTGCCTAATGATTGAAGTTTAGTGATGGATACAGGTGAGCAGTTATCAGGGGTATAGGTAGACGTGCTCTTGGTCGAGCCCTTGGGATTGACCGAGGCAGGTGGTATTTTTCAGCCCTACAGTTAGCTACAAATATCTCTGTTATCCTTTCCCGACATATTTATCAGTGATAGTAGCATGAGGAGGATAGCATATGAGCATAGAGGGATCTTGACAATGATTAGTCTCACACAAGAGCAGTTAGAGGAGATTGGAAGTGATAAACTTCCAACTTTACCATGGGATACGGGTGTTCATTTGGCTAGCAGGATGTCTGACTACATGGTGACCTAGGTTACGCCAGAGAGCCACACACTCCACCAAGGGTCGGTTTGGAGTGGGTCTGCAAGGATTTGTCTAATAGAGGGAGGCAACTTTTCACTCTTGATCATCATGATAGGACATGGATATGGGTGGAAAGGTACTTCTTTTATAGATATGTCCTTACAGGTACATTTTCTGGACAATAGGTACAATGGCCACAGGGATTCTAGCTTGAGGATCTAGGAGTGGAGGATCTAGTATCCATACAAGGAGTAGTCAGGCAGGGCCATCATAGTACAGTGTCAGCATGGGGATCTTCGACAGAGGCTAGCATGGGACCCAGGGATTATAGGGTTGATCATTTCACTAACAGACAGGGGTGAGTGGACCTTTGCAGGGGAAAGTTGCTCTAAGTATGCATTTAGCTTCAGTGTTGAGGGGAGCACATCACTTGAGGGTGTCTCATGGAAGGCTTGCAGTACCTCATTCTAGCATTAGCATGTGAAGTTGATGGAGGTCGTGCGGATCTTGGTAGATATTTGGAGGATGGACTCATTCGAAGATGAGGCCATGTGCCATGTGCAAGAGGTTCATAGGGTTGACACCTTCCAGGACTATGCTTCACAGAGTATTGCAGTTCACTTCCTGATATGGGAACCAGGGTTTGGAGTGTACTATTGTTTGTCTTTCGATAGGTTCTATTGCGTATCCCACAGGTGGACATGGGATCCTGGTATTTTATTTGAGTGGATTCGGTTATTGCTTGAGGACAAACAATTTTCTAGCAGGGAGGACTGTAATGTCCCCACTTTGGGACATCATCACAGTGCAGAGACTTATGATGACCAGAGTAGCCAGATGGATGTTATAGCGAGTATAGGGGTATTTGAGAGGCCTTGTGGGGTTCAGTTGGCATTGATCACCATATTCCATCATTATGAGCCATTCCACACAGGTTGTCTTTGGTTTCGTTCCATTCCGACGATTTCCATGATTTTGACTATTTTGAGCTATAAGTTAATTAAAATCACTAAAGAGGTCATTTTGGGCACATTACTTGGAGGAACTTCTCAGTGTAATATCTCACTAGAATCGGGAGGGGAAACACTACAGGATGGGATGACTAAAAGTGACTTTCAGTGGCCAGGGAAGCCACAAGGAGAGATAAGGAGCTTTTCAGAGGTAAAAAGGTTAATTAATTAATTAAAGTGATTTAATTAATTAATTAAATATTAATAAAATGAAAGTCACTTT
>SNQJ01S0040944.1:51727-62314 GCA_010110895.2 Picea sitchensis
TTTCTTTTTTCTTTTTTTCTTTGTTGGGGATCACTGCTTATATAAACTCACACAATGTGTTGGAGTAACTTCACACACACCTAGGATTTCTTTTTCCTAAGTTTATTCCTTGTTTATTAGTCATACTTAGTCATTTTCCAGTCTCTTATATTTTAAGGGAGAATATTCAACCTGGAGAATATTCTCTTTTAGTTGACACTTCAGTTTGACTAGTTGAGTTGAGTTTAGATGTTGCATTGGGATAATCACCATGAAAAATTGGGATAATCACCATGATAATTTGACCTTGCATTGGTATCATCACCAAAGTGGCGCATTAGCCTTGATTCCTTGAGTTAACTCCTCACTACTCTCTGTTCATTAAGTTAATTGAAGACTAGTTGACTAGTTAACTCAACTAGGTGGCAGTTCACTCTCGTAACTACCTGGGAAACTAGACTAGGTGGAAGTTCACTCCTGTAGCTGTTGGTGTGTGTCAAAACCACTCTATACCACCACTATGGTGCATTGGTTCACCTCAATTAAAACTCATTGAGCTATGCAAAGTATATCATGTGTAGATTATTCATTATTCACAACGGTTAATGAGAATTCTTTCATTCTTTCTCTCCTTATTCTTCTTTCTCCAATTCTCTCTGCAAATGTGTGTATTATTTTTTAACTAGATCTATTCTGTGTAGGTTCAACACATTTACATGGTATCAGAACCAACGGACTGCTAAGTGAAATCTACACCAAAATGTTTTGCAGGTACAAAATATTGAAGACAATGGAAAGATGGAATTGCAAAAAGAATTCATTCTCACACCTTACAACTATTTTGCATGGAAGGAGAAAATATCCATACATGTCTGGTCCAGAGGGTTGTATAGGTTAACCATGAATACAGATCCAGAGACGACATTAGCCATAAAAAAATCCAAGTACTTAAACACATGGATGAGGCACTCGAAACAATTTGCAGTATTATTTCTCCCAATCTCCTTTTTCATATATCTTCCTGTAAGACTCCCAATGAAGCCTGGACCATATTGGAAGGGCTCTTTAGAAAATAGGATGAGATGAGGGGACACATTCTAGAGGTGGATCTTCTCACATTGGATCCAAAAAGCTTCGATAATATCCAAGATTTCTTTACAAAATTCAAGGATTTACTGTCGCAACTCAAAGCTTGAGGGGTTGATAAATTGAAGGAGGAGAAACAAATGGTTCTCACCGTTCTCTCCAAGCTTGGTCATGAATTCTCTATATTTGTATCTACATTCCATACTGTCAGATTCACCTATGGAGCCACCTGGAAGATGCCTTCTCTTGAGGAATTTATCGAATCCCTGACGCAATCAAAGGCCCAAGGGTGCATGCACTCACTATGCATGATGGCAGACACAAATATCAGAAATCTAAAGATAAATATAAGCGGAAAGATCATGCACATCTGAAGAAGGAAGGGTACACAAAACCCTTCACCGATGCCTCTGAATCCAAAGGCAAAAGGGGAAGAAAAGGAGAGAAATGCACATATTGTCAGAAAGGATTCCATCTAGAATCTGCATGCATGCAAAAACAAATAGATCTGATGTCTCAAATACTTCAGAAAAACAACCTTGTAGATCACATCCCCGAGGGTGCAAAGAAGAAGAAACCAGAAGATCTGAATTCCAAGAAAGGCAATAATAGCCATGCCTTGTGTTATCACTGAAATTTCATCCGCAAATGGTTACAAGAATTCAACATCGTCAAACAGTTATGAAGACATCCATGGACCTAAATTAACAAAAAAGAATTCATAAAGGGTAAAAAACTATACAAGTAGTTGGAAAATTGAAGGGCGCTATACAGACATTGGACGCGCATGCACATGCGTAGAATAGGAATGCACGAATCATGCACATGCGCACGATGCACGACTGTTATCGCAAAAAGACGCGCACCTGAGAAATGACGCATTTATGAGAGTGGTCGGCCTCCCACCCACTTATGGTTCAACTCCCAAGCCGATTTGACACTCAAATCTGGAATGGATTCGACTGGAGGGTTGGTCAAAGACCTAGAAATTCCCTAATTAGCCTCTTTTCACACTACAAACTGGTTGAATAATAACTCAAATGAATGCTATAAAAAGGCCATGGATACACTTCATTTTTCAAGGAATTTCATAGCAGAGTTATGCTACCACTATTCTCTTGAGGACTCTTGCCAAGAGCATACTTGCATCATAGCTTTGGAGCAATCCATCTCACCCCTTGAGTGGATTAGCCAAAATTCTTTCACCATTTTTCATTTTTTCTCAAAGTTGTAAGAAGAGCTTGCTTGTGGGGGTCCAAGATCCCTCCCTTGGAGGAAGAAGGGACTCATAGTCCCCTTACTTCTCGGTGTTTTCCTTTATCAATATCAGCCTTATCATTGGTGACATGGGTCTAATTGTTTCCTTTGTCCTTATGTCCCTATGCTTATGAATTTAGTTGTTATCTCATTTCTTAGTTTAATTCTTAGTTTTTGTTTTACATTTCTTTCTCTAACCATTTTCCTTGCACCTGTCCTTCTCAGCAAACCCAACTGAGCTTGCAAGCACCTTTATTTTTCTCACTAAGGTGACAAAATAGGCGAAAACCTAGTGTGCGCCCTTTTCCTCCTCACTAGCACCCCCACGCGCGTATATCTGGTGGGCAGGCACACACATGTGCATGCCTACTTCCGAATCTCCCATGCACGTGGGGTCAACACCCAGAAAACACCTCTGTACGGCCCTCTGTACAACCCCTTCCCAAAAAATGAAACTCTATTTCTATGTAGGATGATCAGACCACCAACCTGAAGCTCACTAATCATCGATCAGATGCCTCATCCTCCTTGAATCTCCACATCTCCTCTGAAAACTACTCATCTAGTCACTATCGCAGCAAGTACAAATGAGGTGGTAATGTGGGCCCTACAGCTATATATAGGCCTTTTTGCCAAACTTCCACTCATCATTCCGGGAGCTCCGGGTGTCCAGTTCTCGATCCATCTTCAGCCATGGGATCAGCATCCCACCATCTACATTACCACAGTCTTTGGTCCTCTTGTCATCTTGAGCCCTCGAGTCGCCATTTTTCACACCCTGACTAGGTACGCATGCACATATTCAAAATTATCAAATGCATGCTCATATATTCATTTCTATTCAGATATTGTTCACGTCGGGTATTTGTTTTTCATGTGTGCAGGTACTTGGTCATCATACTCCAACACAACCCCTTCAAGTATATGCTCAACACTGGCATGTAGTCATTCCATTTGAATCTCACTTGCATCTCCAGTCACACCCTCCGACGTTTGCCTCTAGGATCCCCATTTCTGGATCTGCAGTACCAACACCTCCATTTACATCTTCGGTGCTGTCACCCGGTAGTACTCTTACCCACATGAGTTGTCCCATTCATTGCACACTTTTGCGCTTTTTGACACTCATGTTGTTTTTCATAAACCTTTAGGGATGGGAGTCCCAATAGTCTTACATCATGTCGCGAATCAGCCACATACTCCTTCTCCTCATTATGCTAGATTTCCCAACGAACTCCCAAATTATCTCTTCATGGTTCTATTTTTAACTGCACCTCTGCAGTATCTTGAGCCTTCCATTTCATCCACAATCAGTTTGTCCATCTGCAAATTTCCCTTCATTTCATTTACCTCGTACAAAAACCCACCCATGGGGCCCCCACCCTCCACTAGTTCTCCGAGCACATTGCGCCCTACCCGGGCCAACCATATCACACTAGGGCACCTGTTTCTATATTTGTACACTTCTCCCAAAACAAATATTCTTTATTTATTGTACAAACGCCTTTTGTTTCCAGCAGTTATATTACCCTTTTTTGTCATCACCTCTGGCAACCTTTTCCCCTGTTTTGGCAAACCGCAACCCATGTCACCCTTGGTTGGGGCACTACTTGCCATCTACCTTGTTGGAGCCGCCCTTGTTTTTCACCTCGCGCAATTTTCAATTTTTTATACTTGAGATCTAAAGTTGCTTTTCTTCTCCTTCCGAAATCATAAAACTCTCAAATCTTGTCGCATGAATAGAAATGCTTTTTCACTTTCAAAAAAGATCCATTTTTCGCAAGTATGTTTGCTCTTTTGTTTTATTTTAGGATATCGCTAGTCGGACACTTTAAATGTTTGAATTCACAAGTCCCGAGTCGTGAAACTGCGAACTCGTTTTTCAATCTTTCACCCAAGGCATTGACTATGGTAAAACCTTTAACCCTTGATTAGACATCGTCGGGGTTTCGCGCCTCGGCATTCGTCGACCCTAAATTTTTGTTTTTACAACCCCGAGAGCCGAGAACGCGATAACTTTTTTGATAACCTTAGTCAAGAACCGAGGGTAAAAAACTAACCACGGTTAAACTTGGTTCTCGACACATCGCCGCTCGGCATTTTCTTTCATAAATTTAAGGTGTCCAAAACTCCGATTTGCAAAGTTGCGACATAATTATAGCGAGATTAATTAATCACCTAATCTAAGATTTCCTTCTCTTAATTGGAGCCTTAATTATCGCCGCATCGCGATATCGCGACTCGCCATATCATTCTCCTAAAAGTTTGTCTTCGAATTCCCAAGTCACGATATGGCGATTAAGTTAATTATATCATTAAGGATCCGCCAAATCACGATTATTGTTAATTAAGCTAAAATCGGAACTCACAGTCTTGCAAGTTGTAAAGTCAAAAGGTTAAAGGGAAATTCATGATGTGGCGAAAAGCGAGGAAATCTTTAAGTCGTTAAGATTTGAAATTTTAGAAAAATGAAATTAAGCGAGGTACGTCCCGCGCATCGAGGTTGGCACACTTCACGAGGGATTTACTTTCTCTCCATGACCCGATTGCCTATCAAGCCGCCGAACATTGATGGCATTAATGAAGATTTAGGGTAAATCCATGAATAAATAAGATCGGATTTATACATTTAATTTGGTTTTATTTTGCGATTTGACAGACTTGTTTCAAAGGATACAGGGTTTTCAAATATATACGAGATGTTTCATTCTATTTTGAACATTTCTCATAAGCGCACAGAGCTCACCTTTCTCCGAGGGAACTCATTTCCGCATGTATTCACAGGTATATTGCAGAAGAGCGAAAAAGCAAGCTTCAGCCATGGCCCCGAGGAGAGTAGAAAAATAAAATGCCGAGGTTGCAGTGCAGGGTCCAGACAACGTCTCAGATACTTCACCTCGGACTGGCGGCTCAGTACCCACCTGGTCGTTTATTTCAGACATTCTGCAATCCGAGTTGGTAAACTATTCAGAATCAGATGATGATGACAATGATATTGTAAAGGACGACCTGAACACTAAGTACAAGACGATTGTTCAGTCGGGAATGCACCTGGTTGCAACCAGACCTCGGTTTCTTCCATACTATGACATGATCCGATGGGCATTGGATCACGTCGACCTACCCACTAGAACTATTCTAAATGACCGAGGGACCATGGTCGAGACTTTTAGACCAGAGCATATCCAATCTATGTATAAGCTACCAGCGACTTCTGAATACACATATGGCAAAGAATTCCAGGAGGAATTCAAAAAGAAGGAGTGCGAAGAATATGATAAAACCATGCCTGGTTTGATAAAAGATTGGGTTTCGTGCTCTGCGATATTCAGAGCGAATGACAAGGGTGTGTATTCAATTTCTTCGTTGGAGCCACAGTATATGTATGTGGCGATGATGACTTGTCAACTTTTCGGAAGAGAGGATACAGGGCATTTTTACATCCAGTGGGTACCTCTCATCTTTCGGGTAGCAGAAGGTTCCTCATTCAATTGGGCAAAAATGCTCTCTGATAGTTTGTTCAACAAGGTCACAGAGTACCGGGAACAAAAAGCAGCCGAGAGACCCTCTGAATTCTTCATGTCCACATATATCATGGACGCAATATGCTCCATGACACCTTTTCCTCTGATGAATTGGGCTTGGAGTCCAACCCAAGAAAAAACTGTGCATGAGTACCACGACAAGCTGTGGGAAAATAAAGCAAATAAGTTTATTTATGAGATTTTCAACTGGGTGATGGTGCCCCTACACATCGCCATTTTTGGTCTTTCGCCACCCCACATCTCGGATAGCATTGCTGAGAATCTGAGCCATATTGCAGACTGGTACCTAGAAGAAGAATTCTCCTATTTGAAAGTGTTCAGAGCTTCTGTTCCTCCTCTGGTGCTACCACTGCTCATCCCCGACAAGCTAGATTGTCGCAAGATTGCTCGACAAACAGTGATCGGCGGAGTGAGTAAAGAGCTCAAGGCGTCATCAAAGAAGGTATGGCCGTTTTTCCCTGTTCGGCTAAATTCCTATTCCTTATTAGATTTCGGACATGCTAAGGCTGAGGCTGCAGCCTTAGAAGACTTGATCCTAGTCTCTATTGAGTACAAAAAGCATGATCCATAGAGAATTGTAAGCACCCATTTGGGAAATTGTGGATTAAAGAGGTTCGAACACGAGTGTTCACCCTCGGATGATGTTTTCCGAGGGGCGAGGTCCTATTCAGAAGTACAATTTCGAATCAGATCTCTAGCACCCGAAGATAGGGCCTCTGTTTTAAAATTTCAGGAGCATAGGAAAAGATGTCTCCTCGTGGTGCTAGGAGGTTTGGGATTTTCCAAAGATAAAGAAAAGGAGGCCGAAATTTCTGAGGGGAAAACTTCTAATCCCGAAAAACATCAGGAAGGGGAGTAGGAGAAGAGTCCCGAGCAGGGGAAGAGTCCCGAGCAGGAGAAGACTCCCGAGCAGGAAAAGAATCCCGAAACAGAAGAAGGGACTACTGACCCACCTAAGGAACATGATCCAGAGATGGAAGTGAAAAACACTGACCCACCTGAAACTCAGAATCCAGAGACGGGGACAGAGACGAAGACATCTGATCCTCCAAAGGAGCAGGACTCACTCATCACACCAGGGAAGGCGGCGAAGCAGATCGGGGAACCCATCACCTCTGTCACACCCTTGCAGTCGGCACAGGGAGACGTTAGTGAGGGATGGATATTTGATGAAGAACTAAGACCTATAAGGGTAGAGGAACTCCCTCCTAATGAATTCTTTTTTGACAAAAAGAGGAAAGCTGTAGTGAAGCGAGAATTTTATCAAGAGGGAGAGTCCACTGTTAAAAAATTCAAAGTGATGACAGATGGAAAAAATAAGAAGAGCGATGAATTCGCCACAGAGATAGCAGGGATACTAGGAGCATATGCGTCAGTTACAGGCTCAGTTAGAGGTCGCAGAAAGCAAAGTGGTTGACATCGAGATTGTTAAATCCTGAGCAATTGATATTCAAAGCAGAATCTCTTCTGCTCAACAGAGTCTGCTAAACAAAGTGGGGGAGATTCGAGAAGATTTCTTGTTAATACATCAGATTTCTGAGAATCTGATTGTCAAAGAAAGAAACACAAAAGCTGCTCGGATCACTTTTCAAGAGGCAGTGATAGCGACTAACAACAGGTTTTCAGGGTCTCCCGGGCTCACCATTGCCGAACAAACTAGGGGTAATATCTTGTTAAAGAATTGGGAACATGATATTACTTTAAGCAAGGAGAAGGTTCAAAAAGTGACAAATTCGTTGGAAGCAGCCTTCAATGACATAAATGGTGAGATGTTAGGAATGGAGATTGGAGGTGACACAGAGGCACTAAGGCAGATGAATATAGATCGGATTTCTCTCGACATGAAGGAGAAGAATGAGAGAAATTCGGCAGAAATCTCTAAGATGGACAGGGTAGACCCAGCTCAAATCTATGAACATTTGATTCAGCCTAGTGCACAACTCGGTGCCCTTGAACTCGTCGATGTGCAAATAGATGATAAGCTTCCACAGTTGGCCCGAGAGTGCTATTTTTCCAAAGCCAATTGTCAAGCCGAGCCTTCACAACTTGTGTCCCAGTTTGTGGACAAGTGTATCAAGTACACTGAATCCATGCGAGGACAAGCACCTGGCACTTCTTGAAAATAGAATAGGAGAAATGGAGTAATTTTGCTCCTCCCAGCTGTCAAGTGGAACCTTCACAGCTTGTATTCCATTTTATGGACAAATGTATCATATGCCTTGAATCTAAGTAAAGACAGGCACCTGGCACTTTTTTGAGAATGGATTAGGACAGATGGAGTGATTTCGCTCTTTTAAAACCGAGAGGCAAAATTTGTATAAAGAGACCACAAAAAGAAGAAGAAAAGGATGGACTTTTTGGTAATGAATGTAATAGAGATTTTGCATTTGAGAAGTTAATACAAGCAATTTGAAGATTCCCAATTCTGTCACGACTGTGTTACAAGTTTGTTTTGTTATGTTTTTCGTTTCTTTTCATTTTGCTCTACATAATTGATGTGTATCACTATAATTTAATACGACCACTACTATAGTGAAAGGATTTTATCTTTCTGTAATTGTTTCCTGTCTTTCCTCTGCACCAGCTATCAGCGGGTGTAAGACCAATTTGCATTTACATAATTTCATATTTATTTACACTATGTCTATTTCTTCTTCTATGTATGTGTGAGTTTTCTACTGATAGGAACCTTACGTTACTCACAGCTAAATTTTTTTCTCTCATTCAACATCTTTGACTAAAAAGTAATACACTTACGGGAAAGGGCCTTCAATTTGCATTCCTATTTTGTTCTTCATGCAAAAAATTCTCTTATTTCGACTGAATTGAAACAGCATTGAAATATCCCGTTAAATCATTTCCATACTGGTACTATTCCTCAATGAATGTCCCCGCAACAACTCAACCAAATATTCAACCCGGATTATCTAATCAAATACATATCGCTTTAAATCTTTTTGACACAATCCTTAGAACTGTGAACACTCGGGAAGAATTGGAACATTCATGGGCAGCCATTGAACAAGATATTACTACCCAGGAACAGTTGGAAGCTAGACAGCGAGAACGCAGAAACCTTCATTAGTTTCCTACACCGAAGGTTAACGTATTCTTTGTATAAATATTTAACATACTTTCGGATGCCTTGACACTGTACTTTTAAGCCTTAAGTACAGACTCAGGAACAACATATTTCTGGTGCCATTGCTGGGGAACGAAGTTACGAAATCTTTTCCCTGGGAAAACGACAAATTATTTCATTGATAGTGTTCTCTTTGATAGTGAACATAGAGTACACACAGTTTTAAGGATTTTTAATCTTTCACTTGGCGACTCCACTGAAACACAAACTGGCGTCTGGTAGAAGACATAACAGACAGAACCCGGATGGCAAGCCGATTACACCTGTTAATAATCCTAAAAAAATTTTAAGAGCGAGAGGCTCGTTTGAGGCAACTGCTTCAGTCAAAAAACCCGAGAACCCACTTTTAAAGACTAAATGCCCTTCAGAACCTCCTACTTCCTGCAGTCCTCTATCTGATATCCAAGATCTGGAAACAAACTACTCGGAACTTAGGAGTGAGCCACATCAGACTTTTCCATCTATAAACAAGGGAAAATATACTCTGGAAAGATCGTTGTCATTTGACATACCAACCTTTCTTCAACAGAACTTCCCAGTTTCACCTGATTCAAAAGAGTGTGTTACACCCTCTTTTTCCACTCCCAAGTCAATGGCAGGCATCGGAGGAGGAGTTGGAGGACGACCGAATGTCCCTCCTCCTGGAGTATTTTCAAAAGTAGCGGTAAGATACGCTCCCTTGGTTTTACCCGTTCCCCTCCATGATTTACCTGACAACTACATCAAAAATCTTCCTAAGTTCACCAGAGAGGGAGATCTAACCGCAGCCGAGCATATAAATTTTTTTGACCAGTTCGCAGATATCTGTGGTATCGAACACAAAGATGTCTATTCGAGGTTACTTGTCCAGACCTTCGAAGGACAGGTCCAAACTTGGTTTCGGAGTCTTCCTGCAGCTTCTATTCGGACATATGATGCCTTGGAAGATGCTTTCCTCAGACAGTGGGGAGAGCGAAAGGACCACTTGTATTACCTTACCGAGTTTGGGTCCCTAAACAAAAATAATTCAGAAACAGTTATGGAATTTATTCTCAGATTTAACAAACTTTATAATAAAATTCCATCCGCTGTTAAACCTTCCGAACCCTCAGCCAAAGTAGCCTTTGCGGGAGCCTTCGAACCTGATTTTGCGTTGCTTTTGCGAGAAAGAAGAGGAGCCACACTGAATAGAATGCAAGACGATGCTATCGAAATAGAATCTAATATGATGGCTTCGGGTAAATTAAAGGCTAAAGCAGAAACTGGAAACCGTGATAATAGACGCTATAGGGAACCAGCGGGTCCTTCCGGGTCAAATAGATACACTGACGACAGAGTGGATGATATGGCCCAAATAATTAAAGATCTGTCTAACAAAATCTCTAGGATGGAGTTGGACCAGGCTAAAGCTGATTCTTCTAACAAGAGGGACTTCAGGAGAAACCCAAATCCCCAAAATCAACATAGGCAAATAAAGAATGAAGATCAAAAAATACAAGCTCCACTAAAAAACGAAAATTTTATAGGAGCAAGTGATCTCCAAGATTTCAGAGATTCGGAAGATGAAGTTGCATGTTTCGGTGATGAGTGTTCGCAGCC
>SNQJ01S0040945.1:0-12330 GCA_010110895.2 Picea sitchensis
ATATGATTCATTCAATCAATCATAATTCATTAACACAGTAATATCATAATCCATCAATGAAATCACCAATTAAAATAAAAATATACACATCAAGTGACAAAGAGAATTACAACTTTATATTATCTCTATTAAACATCATAATGCATACATTAATAGATCCACATTACACAGGGAATCACAGTATGTTCTCTAATCCATTCTAAAACTCATGCATTACAATGAATTACAATGCGTCATGCACTCTCTGTCCATACTCTACATCACTCAACTAGATCCATTACAGACTCTATAAAAGACTCTTTCCATACTCATACAAAATTGTTACAAAAATCATATAGGACTCCTGCAAACTTCGTTCTAGACTCCTCATCATATCCCAGATAGACGTTTATTCTCTTTTCTTCTTCTCCTTCTCTCTCTGGCACTCTATCACTTCCTTCTTTCCTCCACTCTCTCTAGTGATAGTCAGTTATACACATTTATGATGTTTGCATGCAACCCATGGAACCTCTTTGGAGTGTAGCAATCCTAGGGAATTTACCACCTCATCCATTCTCTGTCCCAAAATCTCTCGTTCTATCAGGGTTCATTATTTGGGAATAATTTAAAATATCTTCTAACTTGTCATGAATGCAATATGTTTTTCGATATGTGTGTGTAGTATAAAAATCATTTGGATCATGCACCTTATTCCATCCATCACACAACTACTGATATGTGCACGCAAAACTAATCTATGTGGAAGGTTAATATGTGTGCACATCATACCTACCCAAAAACTTGGGTGCTAACTCTCCCTTATAAATATTATAAAATAAATTTGGTGACCGTTTGACCCCTATCTACCTAAATCCACTCTTATTTAGCTCCATTATAACCTCAAGAAACTATTAACTGGTCCAAAGAAAAGATAACGAAGGAGACAAGACTATTGGAAGAAATTGAGGACAAGATGGATCTTTGTTACCTAGGTGAGGGACAGGGGTACATTTTAGACTCTTAGAAATATAAAATCAAAACTCTTGAGTATGCTTGGAGGAAAATTTTTCTCAATAAAGAAAATGAATGGAGAATAAAGAGTTTATCAATTTGGTTGCAAGTCGGAGATGAAAACACCAAATTCTTCGATCACTTTGCAAACAATTGGAAATCCATCAAAACTATTTGGGGTATTGAAAATTCAGATGGGACCAAAGTATCTTCATTCTATTAAATTGAAGAACAAGTATTCCATCATTTCATCTCTCTCTTCACAGATGAATCCAAATTTATAATGGGTTTTTTTTTAAGGGTTACTAGCTTCTTCCCAACATTCATAGACTAGGAAGAAAACATAATTCTAATGGAAGAAATCTCCAAATATGAACTTCTTAGTAACCTTCATAGATTCCAAAAATATAAAATCCTAGGTCTATATGGGATTATGTTCAAGTTTTTTGGGGGATTCTTCAATTTCATTGGAAGTAATATTCTAAAGGTGGTGGAATACTCCATATCTAATAAAATCTTGGTTTCATTTAACTCCACTTTCATAGTGTTGATTCCTAAGTCAAGTAACCATTCAAAGTGATCAATTCAAACCTATCTCTCTCTGTAATAGTGTGTACCAAATTATTTTCAAGATGAAATCTTGAAGACTAAAAATTATTCTCTCAATCTACATCTCTACAAAGAAATTTTGTTTTCTTGAAGGCAGACAGATCCACGAAGCTATAGGAATAGCACAATAGGGAATTCACACCATCAAATATGGAAATAAGAAATAACTTACCTTAAAATTTGACCTCTCCAAGGCCATTGACAAATTAAAATTGCTTTACCTCAGACTCCTAATTCATGTAGGTTTTTTCCATGCCTTTGTGACTTGAAATATTAGCTACATCAACTCTACCTGTCTTCTTGTTTTTTTTAATGGCTCATCCTTCCCATTTTTAAATATGCAAGAGGTATTAGGTAGGTCTGCCTTGTTTCTCCTCTTATATTCCTTCTAGTGTTTGAAGGTCTTATAAGACTATTAAAGGAATCCTTAATATGTAAAATACTAAAAGGAGTCAACTTAGGGCCTTCATTTAACATCATTCATCTACCTTTTGTAGATGACATCCTCATTTTCTATGAAGGAACTAGAGAGTCTATATATTATTTAAATGAGATTCTTAACCTTTTTTTCAAGCAACATGTATGGGTATTAATAGAGAAAAACCCTCCTGATCACTTGGGGTCTCTCTAATTTGAAAAGAAACATTGTCTTCTAGCTCCTCTCCTTTCAGGTAGGGGACATTGAAGCTGGGCTTAAATACGACTTTTTTTTTTTTTTCTAAAATCCAACTGCTATAGGAAGGTTGATCGGTTATGGATGATAGCAAAGTTGGAAAATAAATTTAATGGTTGGTGCAAAAAATGGATCTCTAGCAGGGGTGGAAGCTATGGGGTGGATTATAAGAAATCCCAGAGGAAATTCAATAGCCTTCTATTCTCTACATCGCACTACCCACATGAATCAAGAAATAAGTCATTATCGATAAGTTTCATAGAAATAATTTGGCATGGGAGTTGATCTTGTTGATCATTGGAACTCATACATAAATTCCCTTAGAATATTATTTGTTCATATCTCGTATCAAGATGGTAACATTTCATTCATATTTTAACCCTTATAGAGACTATAAACCAAGAATTGGTTACAACTATATATCCCAAGAAACTGAATATGATCAAAAGATTTGGTGGGGGGGGGACTTGGGAAATTTAAATGTATAGAAAAAGAAAAAATATTTGTGTGGTTGATGTTGAATAAAAAGGATCTTAATTGTGACAAACTTCAAAACAGAATTTTTTAGGGACCTGGAAGGTGTTGCCTCTATAGGAAATATACTTAAATTAATCACCACCTTATTCATTCTTGTAATTTCATGTTATAAGTATGGATAGAGGTTGATTGAATCACATTTTTATCCAATTCTTGGACCAAAACTTCAATGAAAGAAGCTCTGAAAAGTTATCTCTCTAATCCTACAACCTCAAATTTTGAAGTTTCACCTTTATCAGTTTCTTGGGGGATGTGTACCACTAGGAATCAATCACTCTTTGAATACAATGATCATATCCCTCTTAAATGTGATATCCCAGGAATAAACGTCCTTTTAGATTTCCATCGAATCTCCAAACCTCACCACTTGGTCAGGTCACAAGTAGACCCAATAAAAAGGGACCCGTCTACTTTTCAAATGGATTTGGAAATGAAACTAACCATTTTATGAGATTCTATCCCTATAAAATACTATGAAACTAGCTTGGGAAAAGGGCATCTCTCATTAACACATCTATGGTGATTCATTACTAGTGATGCATTTGATGATATGGACTTTCATCATTTAAAATTTCACCTTGATTCCTCTTTTCCAAGAAATTCAAAACAACTCCAAATACTTACTTATATTTTGACCATGTCTATAGGGAAAGGAATCAAGAGGCAGATAGGATATCCAAATATGGATTGGTGTTGGGCCTAGGCACATGGAAGATCATAGAAAATCCACTGGCTCTCATCTCATAATATCTTTATGACACTTGGATAGGCTCTTCCATCTTCTCATTGTAGATGCTTACCTTCATGCGTTATACTTGCAACCTGGTCATTTCTTATACATGTTTTGTCTTGATTTTCTCCATTTCTTCTAAGTGTGTAAGCTTGAGAGCTTCCACTTCTCCCTAATGTAATCTCTAGTTTACACTAGCTATTTTTTGAAACTTGTCATTTAACCTATTCTTTTGGAGTTGCAACTCCTTTTGTAATTATTCTTTATGTAATCGATATGCTGTGTTGGCCTATTTTTTGAACTCATCATCCGAATTTTATTTTATTGTGTTTAGGGATGCTTCAATCTCAGCTACTCTAGATATAGATATATCCAATGCTTCTCCTATATCATATATTGACATGGAATTTGTTCATGTAAATGCATTTAGGGTTGAAGCAGTCCGTATTGTGTTTTATTTTGGGTCTTTACCTTCCTTCCTTTTAATGCTTCTCTCAAAGGATTCTTTTGTTGAGTTTAATTCTCATCATTTTCTCTTGTTATTTATCCTTACAATAGCCTTGGTTCTATGGTAGTAATAATTTTCACCTACAACCACTAAAACATCATCCAACCCTATTTCTTGAGATGTGTAATAAATATTTCCTGGGATGGCCACTGGAGGAGAGTATTCTCTAATAGGAATGGTAATTATACTTGCACTAGTGTTTGATGAGAATATACTTATCTCATTTTGTTTTCTTTTAATTTTTTTTCCTTCTCCGATTCTTCCTATGCTTTCTTTACTTTCTCTTCTTCTTTATTAGTTTCCATGTTTCTTTCTTCAACTTCCCCTTCTTCTTTTTTCTAGCTCCATATCTTCTTTGGTTTTGATTTCCTTCTCACTGATCCTTTTTCTTCCTTCACCATTTTTCTTCATGGTTTCATCTTGGTTGGTGTTCTTCTTTTCCAAATCTTCTTTTTTTCTTTGTTGATATATTTATTCTGCTTCTTTGGCTATATTTTCTTTGTCCTTAGCTTTCTTTTGTTTTTCCCTTTATTTGGCCTCCAACTTCTCCTTTTTCTTCTCCAGTAAAATTTTCAATTGTTCCTTGACTGCATCCCTCTCTTCATATTCTTCATTTTGGATCTTTTCATTGGTTGGTTCATACTGCAGCTTGATGTTGGACAGTAAATCCTTTATATATATTTCGGTATTTTTATACAATTTTACTTTATGTTGGACATTAAATCCTTTATATATATATCCTCCAGTTTTTTTGTATTTCTTTCCCATCTATATCTGGAGCCTTATCATATAAACATATTTTTCTCATCCTTTTTGGGTAAAAATTGGGAATGGGCCCGGATCAGTTCAGACCATTAAAAGTATTTTTAATGGTTATATATTAATGACATGGAAGCTTTTGAAACATGATTATGAAACAATTAGTAACAACAATAAGAACATGATTATGAAACAATTAGTAATAACAATAAAAAATCTGAGAGTATAAGTTTTTACAATTAGAAGAAATAGTGTAGAATAGATTTTTGGATAAATATTTTACATGGATTTAGAAATTTAGAAATGAACACTCCACCTATCATCAAAGATAACAGAAAATTTGTATTTAGGAAATCAATGGTGGTTGAAATTAAAAGACATTAATTAACCAAGTCAATATGGTTTTTGAGATAAATTCAAGGTGAAAAAAATAATTAGTGGAAAAAAACATATACCAAGAAATCAAATTGGGAGTTAAGATTGAAGAGTGTAAAAGAGTTGAAATTAATGTTAATAATATAAGAGATGAGGAGGTAGTTTGTATTATGAGAATAAGGGGAGACACAATTCTGACCCGTAAAAGATGGGCCTATGGCCTGTCCATTTAGCCAACACACGTGACTACTAGGGAAACAAATTTTGGTCTTTATTTTTCTACTCTTCTACTACTATCCACTACAAACGACAATGAGCTTTATTTCTCTGTTGGGTTCAAGGCTTAGCTTCTTTGTTTATGTTCCTACGCCTAAATAAATGAACGTGCCTTTGTTTTAATTGCTAACCCAAAACAATATTTTGATACCAATAAACACAAGGATCATTAATAAATCTTTTGATACCAATAAACACAAGGATCATTAATAGGTGCAATTCTGGATGAAGTTTCTAGCAATTCTCTTCTATGTTCCCATATACAATCACAGTTATTGCAATGCCTATAAGGATCCCTCCTTTTCTCGGTTGGGGATGTCATATTCCTGTCTCTTTTCTTGCTAGTTTCTTCCTGGCTCATGTGTTTTTGCTCCTTCTTGGAGTCCAACTCAATATATAGAGCCTTTTTACTCACCTCATCTAATATTTTCACACCATGAAGTTGTAGTTTCCTTCAAATATAGCTAAAAATTCCTACAAGGTACTTCATCACCACCCCTATAACTTCCACAAAGATACCCAACCTGATGTCTTTCCTCCTGAACTCATAAGTGTCTTCTTGCACTCCTTGTCCTTTCTCTTATCAAAGGTACTACCAATTCATGATTTGTTTCTCTACGTAGACTATGAGACAGAATTGTGACTTCAATAATGCCTTGAAGTCATCCACTTTCATCACCATGGGATTCTTTCCTATCCTCAGTGCATCCACATAACTCTCCCAACACATGAGAGTATGTCCAATCATATTCAAATGCTAAAAGGAATTTTATTGTGTTTCTTGGATTTTATAAATCCCAAAGTAAAATTCCAATTGTTTCAACCAACTATCCAACATCTTAGAATTAGTTTGTCCATTATACATGGGTATTTCAATTTTTTCTTCAAATTTGAAAGGAATATGGGAAGATGAAGAAAAATAATGGTTTTTAACTGAATCATTGTACGTAGGCTCTTATCAGTGTGCCTTATATTATTCATGCTCAGTATTTTTTGGGTTTTCTTCCCTATCTTTCTTTACCAATGGTTGTGAAACCAACACTGTCATTGTAATAATGATTTTCTCCAATAAAGTCAATCTGACCTATGGGCCTATCATATCATCTTCTTCATGATGATTCTCCACCATTGATGGTTTTTTGTTCTCTTTAGGCCTGGAAGAAATGGTTGTACACTTTTTTAGTACTAGTTGCGGGTGTTTACCATGCGAGTTTTCTCCAAGCCTTCAGAAATTTCTTTAATTCCATCTGATCTGTAAATGGTGGGCCTATGGCCTATCCATTTCACCAACATGAATGAACATTACAGATAAAAAAATGGGTTTCTTCTTTTGGTGCAATTCTAAGTGCTACTCTTCTACTTTTATCCACCCTAGATGGGAATTATCTCTATTTCTCTACTCAGTCCAAGGCTTGGATTCTTTGATATTTCACTAGGCCCAAATAGATGAACATGCCTCTGCTTTAATTTCCGAAGAAAAAACAAACTATTGATACCAATAATTCATTTCAAGCACAAGGCTCATTAATAAATATGTTTATGCAATCTCAAATTGGCACTCTGCTATTTTAAAATGTGCAGTCATGACAAGCATTCCTTTGTACGCATATGCATGTTCTAGCAATAAATTTTTTTTTATGTTGGATATATACCCTTCTTGATAACTACTAAGAGAGAACCCATGAATTTGAATCTGAGCTAAAATATGGAAAACCCAATTTCTATTCATAAATATCAAAGAATGTGTGTCAAGCAGCTTGATAAATCAATGCATCTCCTCAATCAGATCGAGGGCCAATAAACAATAAAACCTAACTCTAAGAGAACCCTCACATAGAGGAACACAAGCTCGATATATTGCACTAAATTTTGAAACCTTACTATGTCCAACAAACCCCATGCTGAGAAGGAAGTCGAATACCTGAGGGAAATATGTTTGTGCACATGGATCCTCAAGGGGCATGATCCACATAATATAGTGTATGACCATGTAAAATTGATCAAACTCACACACCAAGTTATTCGTGAAGTTAACTTCACAAAAGACTTATTCAAAGGGGATTTCTTTTTTGAAGAAGTATTACAAAGGCTGGAGGATGAACCAACCACTTAAAATCTCCAAAAGGAAGAAGATGAAAAGAGGGATGCATTCAAGGAACAATTCAAAATGTTGTTGGAGAAGGAAAAGGAGAAGCTCGAACAAGCAAATAAAGTTGAGAGAGAAAATAAATTCATAGAAGCAGAAGAACAATATCAACAAAGAAAAAAAGAAGATATGGAAAAGAAAAACACCAACCAAGATGAAACCATGAAGAAAAGTGGTGAAGGAAGCAAAAGGAGCATTGAGAAGGAAATAAAATCCAAATATGATATGGCTCTAGAAAATAAGAAAATTTAAGATGAAAAAATACATGACAAGGTAAGTGCTGAAGAATAAGAGAAAATAAAGAAATCAGAGGAAGACTCTGAGCAAGAAAAGAAAAGAAAACAAGATGATCTAAGTAGAGTCTCATCAAACATTGGTGTAAGCATAATTAACATTTCTATTGAAGAATGTAGTCCTTTAACAATCATCCCAGGAAATATTTCTTACAAATATCAGCAACTAGCATTGGATGATGTTGTAATGGTTGTAGGTTACTAATATTAAAACCATATAACCAAGGCTATCGATAGGATAAATAATAAGAGAAAAATAGGAGAGTCTGACTCAAAGAAAGAATCCTCTGAGAGAATCATTAAATGGAAGGAAGCTAAATAACCAAAATAAAACACAATACAGACTACATCATCCCTAAATGCACTTGCAGGAACAAATTCCATGTCATTATATGAGATAACAGAAGCANCTGACTCAAAGAAAGAATCCTCTGAGAGAATCATTAAATGGAAGGAAGCTAAATAACCAAAATAAAACACAATACAGACTACATCATCCCTAAATGCACTTGCAGGAACAAATTCCATGTCATTATATGAGATAACAGAAGCATTGGATATATCTAGAGCCAGATTAGCCAATCTTGAAGCATCCATGAACAAAATAAAATAAAATCTTACTGGCGAGTTCAAAAAAGAGGCCAGCATAATATATCAATTTCATAAAGAATAATTGCAAAAGGAGTTTCATATCCAAAGGAATAGGTGAAATGATGAGTTTGAAAAAAGAGCTAGTGTAAACCAGATATTACGTTAGGGAGAAGTGGAAGATATCAAGATTACACACTCAGAAGAAATGGAGCAACTCAAGACAAAACATGTACAAGAAATGAAAAGGTTGGAAGAAGAATGCCTAGAGGTAAGCATCTACAATGAGAAGCTATAATAGCTTATCCAAGTGTCATGAAGATATTCTGAGATGAGAGCCAATGATTTTTATATGATCTTCCATGTTCCTAGGCCTAACACCAATCCATCGTTGGAGAGCCTATCTGCCCCATGATTCCTTTTCCTATAGACATGGTCAAAATATAAGTAAGTGAAATCTTTGAAGTTTTTTTTAATCTCTTGGAAAAGAGGAATCAAGGTGAAATTCTAGATGATGAATGCCCCTATCATCCAATGCATCACTAATAATGAATCACCATAAATGTGTAAATGAGATATTCCCTTTTCCCAAGCTAGTTGCATAGTAAGTTTTAGGTCTAGAATATCATAAAAATGGTTAGTTTCATTTCCAATTCCATTTGAAAATTATATGGAGTGATCACCGCATAAGTGAACGATGCCCCTAGAAAATCAATGGGTAGGGTCTCCTTGTGAGGCCCCATCAAATAAATCCCATGATGTGTCTCTTTTTATTGGGTCTACTTGTGACTTGACCAAGTGGGTAGTTTTGGAGAGCTGAGGGAAACCTAAATGAATGTTTATTATTTGGATATCACATTTAAGAGGGATAGGATCACTGTCTTAAAAGAGTTATTGATTCCTAGTGGTCCAGACCCCCAAGAAACTGATGAAGGTGGAGCTTTGAAATTTGAGTTTGTAGGATTAGAGAACGAACTTCTTAGAGCTTCTTATATTGAATTTATGGTCCAAGAATTGGATAAAATATGATTCTATCAACCTCTCTCTATACTTCTAACATGAAATTACAAGAATGGATAAGGTGGTGATTAATTTCAATATCTCTCCTTTAGAGGAAGCACCTTCCAGGTCCCTAAAATTTATCTTTTGAAGTTTGTCCCAAGTAAGAGCCTTGTTGTTCAACATCAACCACATAAATATTTTTTCTTTTTCCAAACATTTCAATTTCCAATGTTTTTTCCCCAACCAAATTTTTTGATCATATTCAGTTTCTTGGGCTATAAATTTGTAAACAATTCTTGGTTTCTAGTCTCTAGAAGGGTTCAAGGATTATAAAATCTTATCATATTGATATGAGATATGAACAAAGGATATTCTAAGGGAATTTATGTATGAGTTCCAATGATCAACAAGTTCAACTCCCATGGAAAATTATTTCTATGAAAGCGATCAATAATGCTTTGTTTCTTGATTCTTTTGGGTAATTCGATGCATAAAATAGAGGCTTGATCTATGAAGAGTGTGCATAAGAGGATCATGGAATATGTACATGTTATTACAACTAATCCATGGGTCTTTACCTATAATAACCTATGTACCATTCACTATTTTCCAGACTAACCCATTCCCAATTATGGAAAAAGGATTCGGGATTACTTTCCATATTATGGAACCATTTTGCATTTTATTAAGAGGATTCTATATGCAATCCAAAATTTATTCTTTCGGAAAAAAAAAATTCCTTAGTTTCTTGTGCCCTCAAACCTACTCCCTGAATAAGCCTCCATTTTTTTTTATTTCAAGGCTATAGAGAAGAGGAATATGTTTTTTAATCTCCATCCCCCTATGGATTTACGAGTGGATATCATTTTCCAAGAGTCTAAGACCATATTTTTTCTCTCGATGTCCCATAACCATAAGAAATGAAAGTATATATCTATTTTATTTTTCCCACTGTTTATTTTGAGATCTAGGTCAAGGACATCTAGTGGACCAATATGGCCTTGAGCATTGCTTTAATTAAGACTATCCTTCCTTCTCTAGAGATACATTTGTTTTTTTTTAGACTATAACTGAAAAATTATATTATTTAAGGGTTGAACCAAACTAAATCAACAAGTTTAAAATATTTTACAAAATTTGGCTCATCGCCTACACATTTCTCCACTACTAACATAATGACAATTACATAAACCTTCCTATAATATGTCCATGGAGTATGGATGAAAATGTATTTTCATACCTTCCCAAAAAAAATATAACTTTGTAAAACATTAATGATGGGAAGACTCATTGTTTGGAACTTCAAGAACTCCTCCATGACAAGGAGTATTTTCTTCGACATCCATTGGAACTACATCCCAACCGTTATGCTCATCTTCTGATATTCCAAGGTGTGAAATTGTAGATGATTGGTTAATTGAGGATGAGTGGGAATTATGAGGTAAAACCAATGATCTTAATTTCCAACATTCCATCTCCATTTGTCAAATGGTTTAATTGATACCATTATTATTAAGATAGCCAATTCTAGTTTCTACCAGTAGTTGGATTATGAGGGGTTACATTTAAAATGTGTTCATTATCATTCTTATGGTCATGTTGCTAATGAATTCTCTCTCCCCACTAAATGAAATATATGGGTTCAAAAAGGTGATAAAGTAGTGGAGACTCCTATCTATCCTCCTCCAACTTATCTTCAGGAATGGAAAGGATCACCACAGATCATCTAGTTGGCATCAACTATGGTTACAACTTCCTTGTATATGACCAAATATTCCCAAGATCTAGTCAAGAAGGTAATTATAATCTCGGGTAAGACTCCATTGTCCTGTCCCCCTTTCTCCCACTCCTTTTAATGACGACATCCTTTTTGGTTGCTTGAAAAATCTACCCCCTCCCCAAGGTGAGGTATCCGATAACAATTTTTTATCAAGTATATTGGGTTTATCAGTTCCTCATCCCACTACTCTTATTCCCCTCCATCCTTTTAACCAAGCCTCTAATGTTTCTTCGCCCCCTAACTCCTAGCACCTTCCCACTGCTCCTTCTATAAACAAAAACGTATCATTCTAATTCCCATCCCTCTGATGCCTCCAAATATGATCTTTGATTGAAAGAGAAAAAGGATCCCTAAAACACTTGGGTGAAATTGAAGGGGGTCTTAGAATTCTTGATGAAAGGGAACCTAATCCCTCTTAAATATATAGGAAACATCTTCTCTCTATTGTTAAAAAGAAACAAAAATAGAGGTGAGAATAGGGAAACAATGTTCCTTATTGGGGGGGCTTAAGGGAAATTCCCTTAGATGGGTTTCCCTCATTATTGTCACATCCCTCAATTGTAGAGGGCTAGCCAATCCCTCCAAAAACATGGTTACTGAGAAATTGGTGTATACCCACAATCCATCAATCCTTGTTTTCCAATAAACCCTTAGATGGGTTTCACTCATTATTGTCGCATCCCTCAATTGTAGAGGGCTATCCAATCCCTCCAAAAACATGGTTACTGAGAAATTGGTGTATACCCATATCCCTCCAAAAACATGGTTACTAAGAAATTGGTGTATACCCACAATCCATCAATCCTTTTTCTCCAAGAAACTATGCTAGATGGTGATAAAGCGATAAAACCTCTCTCTCTCTCTCTCTCTCTCTCTCTCTCTCTCCCCTTATGAAAAGTTGGGAATTTTATACTATTTGATTCTTAGCGTCAATTAGGGGAGCTTATTATAGGCTAGTGAAGGGAATATTTGGCTCTCTCAAACTCATCGACCTTCTCCTTAGGCCTTGGAACTAGTTTCAATCATTATTGTCACATCCCTCAATTGTAGAGGGCTAGCCAATC
>SNQJ01S0040945.1:14639-64056 GCA_010110895.2 Picea sitchensis
TACAAGGTAGTTATACATTCAAATAGCATATATCATGTGCATAGATCCAAGTATATATGAAATACATTAGCATATAACATTACAATGAACCAATAAACACACAATAGGAGGGAAAGGGAACTCTTCTATTAACAACAATGTGAGAAAGGTAGTTACAACCTGATTCAACCTTCGGTATTGGTTTGAAGCCAACTTCCTTGGGTTCCTCCAAATACCTTCAAGCATAAACTCAGCGGTGAGGCTCCTCCTTGGATAAATAAACAGGGATATGAACACACCCTGTAGTTATATAGAGAAGGAATGAACATTGGAAAAGGAGTTCCTAGGTATGGGATGCTACTTAGAGAATGAAGGGGTATACGAAAGATTGCTAATTTTTTCCAACATGATCTTGTACCTTTGTTCTTCTCTCATCCCTGACCTCAATGGTGCATTTATACCATCCTTGAGAGGTTATGGAGGTTAAATTCTGTTTAGTATGGGCCTAGGGAGGTTGGGAAATGAACCCAACCAAAATGCCCACTCAAAAATGTGGAATTATTTTATTTTTAACAGTTTTTTAGGGAATCTGTCGGTTTCAAACTAGCAATACGCGAATGTCTGTGCATTTCACAAAGGAAACCCACAAATATAAGAAAAAGTCATTTTTTAAAGTTACTTTGATGAGGGAATCTGGGATTTTTATTAGCAAGCTAGGGGAAAGGGTTGGGCCATGTCACAAATGCATAGATGTGGAAATTTGTGCTATAACAGATGCCCCCTAACCTGTGAGGTCAGAAGGGAAAATGATGGATGAAATACATTATAAATATGATAGGAGAGGTTGCAATGAAGGGATCCATTAAGGTTCCTGAGACAGTTGATCCAAAGATAGAAACAATAAGCCAATATCTAGTAAGAATCAAGAATATTTTCTTCCCAATTCGGGTATACCCATGTTCAGGAGTGGTGGAAGCATGGTTTCCAAATCAAGTACACTCTGGATCCATGACACATATGAAAGTATGACTAATGTCCATGTTCATGAACAATACACAATGGATCTGTGTGATATATATAAAGTAGAAAGCATGGCCACGAGGAATACACAATGAATCCATGTCAAAGTAGATCATAGCCATGAAGATATGCACAGTGGAGCTATGTCTCAAGATAAATAAAAAATGATATTTGGGACCAATGGAGTGAACAAAATAATCCAATACAAGTACCAGTGTCTATGGAGTGGTACAATATATGTCAGGTAGGAGTACAAAATATTTGACGCTCGTACTTCACCCGAAGTCTTCAAAACGATCTGTCATGGTACGAGTCTACACCATGTAAATAAATGTGTTGAGGTCAAACATAGTGAGACACCATTTGATTAGCGTTCATTGATGTATACCTTTAACAAATGTGAGAAAAACCATCGATGATGATAATGGGTGTCAAGGTACCATGGAATTATCTAACAAGTGTGAATAAATGAGTTGATGTTGAATGGCTAGTAGAATTTATTGATTAGGGGACATTGATGTATTCCCACTGTCAATAGTGAGGGAACCTAGTACTGATGATTGTGATCCCCAAGGTACAAAATATGACTCTATATCCCTATCCCAGAGAAAGATGTGTTGAAGTCGATAGGAAGAGATCCACTGGAAGGAAGGCATTAAGGCATCCTCCATCATTGATCTGGATTTTATGAGCAGAACGAAATGAATACAGATTATTAACAGGTGATTAACAAAAAATAATATAGATATAGTAAAACTGGTTTTCTATTCAATAAATAAATAAGCTGAAAGTATAAAATGCAGCAGAAACAAGCTTGTTGGAATGGTGGTGGCTTATCTATGAGAAGAGATGTGACGGTAACGTGCATTCGCAAGAAGCATGTTACAATGAGGCTCTGAAGGCCATTTTACAATAAGCAAGAATGCCAAAAAAACCTAGACATCCAAAAACCTAACCCTAGGAGATGAAGCGCCAAAAGTCATGTGGGCCCCGTTTGGGTAAGTTAGTACATCAACTTCTCGGGGTCGTAACTTTTGCATACGATATTCGTTTTAGGTGTGTGATAGCCCATTGGAAAGGTATCATCAAGGAGATTAATTTTGGGGGCTCAATCATGACTTCGACTATAATTAAGGAGATTGATACCAAAAAACCTTCATTTAGGCCCTCAAAATGGCCCCGAAAGTTAAAACTACTAAAAATAGTAAATTGCCAAAATTGTCAGAAAACTGTTTTGAGCCAGTTGGAAAAGGTGGGTGGCCACAGATATCCATTTGGATCAATCCTCTCTCCTTAGGAAGCAATGGTCTCCATTTCATTGAGGTCCCCCATTAGATGAGGAAATTTCTGTTGAATTTGGCCCCACGTGAGCCATTTGCCTTGGTGTAGGAGTTGCCATGCTTTGACGACTCGATAAAGTTGGATCCTTTGTTGTCGAGTGCCCTTGATCTGCCTGTCCACAATATGATCATTGGATTCCTATTGTATGTAGTTGGGTTTGAGATCTGTTGGTGTCATCTATTATGCTACTTCTAAGGTGTCCAATAATGGTGGGAAATAAGGGCAAAGGAGATCCACGTTGAACACTGGGTGCGGACCAAGGAAAGGAGGAATGTTGAGCTCAAAAGAATTATCCCCCATAGAATTGGTGATAATGTAGGGTCCATAATGGAGTGGGTGAAGCTTCTGATGGGGTCCTGTAAGGTGTTATTTCTGCAAGTGCAACCAAACTTTGTTGCCCACCTGAAACTTATGCGGCACCCGATGTTGATCATTGCGTTGTTTGTACTTGTCATTGGACTTATGTAGGATATCCTGAACCTGTTAGTGGATGTGTTGGATCCACTCAATGAACCGAGAATCTTTGTCAGCTTCAGTTGGAGTAGGATATGAGTCAGTCGAGGTGAGTGTAAGGGGAAGTGCAACATCTATGGGACCCAATGGTTGGAATCCCAACCCCACTAGAAAGGGGTTGTGGTCGGTTGAGCTATGTAAGGCTCGGTTGTAGCTATGTTGGACATAGGGAAGGCTCTCATCCCATGTGCGAGGGTGATTTTAATTATACATGCAAAGGATATGCACAATCATTCGATTTACAACCTCGGTTTGGCCATCTGTCTAGGGGTGGAAGGCCGTGGATTTGGTGATATTGGTGTCCAACAGTGACTAGAGGCTCGACCAGAATGTGCTGAGAAATCAACTATCCCGATATGAGACAATGGTTTGTGGAATTCCAAAATGTACCCAGACTCATTCAAAGAAGAGCTTGGCAGTGGCCTCTATTGTGATGCTCTTCTTGTAGGCAACCAGAATCGCCATCTTAGAAAAGAGATCAACAACCACAAAAACATAGTCATTTCCCCACTTGGGGGATGGGAGGCCCGACATGTAGTTCATTGAGATGGATTCCCATGGCCTGTCAGGAGTAGGAAAAGGGGTGTACAGGCCCTGGTTTGGCAATAGCACAGGCAGTGAAGGACCTGATATACTTGCTGACCTCCTGTCTAAGTTTCGACCAGTAGAAATGTTTATGTAGCATCGCCACTATCTTTTCGATGTTGAAGTGTCCTGCCACCCAACTGTAGTGGGCTTCCCAGATCATCTTCGCTCACTCACTTGATGGAACACAGATATGGCCCAATCGACACAATAACCCATCATGAAGATGGAAATTATCGACAACTGCATTTGCACCCAACATTTGGTAGGTGGTGGTGAAGTCAGGGTCTGCCTCATAGATTTGGGGCCATCCATATGTCTCATGGCTACAAGAGTCTAGCACCATGGTGAGTGTCGCGACTGGCAGTCTCCTGAGGCAATCATTGACACAATTGGTGCTTCTTGTTTTATACTTGATGTTGAGGTGGAATTGCTACAAGTATGTGGACCACTTTTGATGGCAGTCATTCTGTAATTTTCCCTATGTCTGCATGAAATGCAGTGGCTTATGATCAGTGTGGATGATTGTATCCTTCCCAATAATGTAATGTCTCCACTGGAGGCATGCTTTTACATGGATTACATTTCTTTTTCGTAACTAGGGTACTTACGGACAATATTTGACAGTGTCTCACTATGATAGGCCACGGGATGGCTATGCTGAGTGAGAATGGTGCCCACAACATAGAATGAAGCATTTGTCTCGATCTCAAAGGGATGTTGCAGGTCTGGTAGTGAAACTATTAGGGCTGAGCACAAGCGTTGCTTCAAATCATCGAACACTTGTTGTTGGGACCAGCCCCATGCAAATTTATCCTTACCACCACCCCTATTTATTTGGCTGAGGTCCCATGCAATATGGGAGAAACCCAACACGAACCTGCAATAGAAATTAGCAAGTCACATGAATCTCTGAAGCTCAGTGAGTGTTGTTGGGGCTGGCCAGTCACGGATGACTTGGATATTGGCTGGATCCACATGTACGCCATGCTGATCAATGATGTAGCCTAGGTAATGGACCCTGTCCATGCTGAAGGATCATTTTTCTAGGTTGGCGTATAGCTTGTGCTGTTGCAGGGTGTGCAGAACCTGATGAATATGTTGCAAGTGTTCGGCCCAAGTATTGTTGTAAATTATAATGTCATCCAGATACACCACTACAAAAGTATTGGTGAATGGTTGCAGGATATTGTCCATCATCCTCATGAAAGTGGCTAGAGAATTTTTCAAACCAAAGGGCATGACCAACCATTCAAAAATTCCTTCTTTTGATTTGAAGGCGGTCTTCCATACATCTATCTATTCTATCAGGACCTGGTGGTAGCCAAACTTCAAATCAATCTTACTAAAGTATTTGGCCCCTGTCAGTTGATCAAGGAGGTCATCAATTTGGGGAATCGGGTACCAGTTTCTGACAGTGATTTTATTCAGAGCCCGGTAATCAATATAGAGTTGCCAGGTTCCATCTTTCTTTTGCACCAGCATGATTGGGCTCCTGCAAGGTGATGAGCTAGAGTGGATGTTCCCCTTTTGGAGCAGTTCTTGGATCTGTCACTTGATCTCCTCAGTCTCTAACAAAGAGCGATGATAGACTAGCCCATTAGGCAGCGGTGTGTTGGGGGTCAGATCGATGGGGTGCTTGAAATGGTAGTGTAGATGTACCCTTGTAGGTAAGGAGAAGATATTCGAGTATTCTTCCATGACCTTATCTACTTGCTTCTGTTATGTGGAGAGGTCGGTTGCAGAGACCCTAGATGTGGTTGCAATCTTTCGCTTATTCTGAGATTGAATCACGAAGAAGACAAACTTCCCCATCTGAGAGATGACCTTCCTACATTTCTTAGCAGAGATCAAGGAAATAGCACTAGGTGGGACTGCCTCAGGTATCCTATACAATTTCCTGTTCAAAGTAATAATAACACTATGAGGCCTAGACTCATATACAACATGATGTTTACATAAATAAGGTTGGCCCAAAATAACATCACAAACTTCGAGAGGAGAAACATCACACAATACCTCGTCTTTGAAGGGCTTGATGTCGTACGACAGTCGACACTGTTGGTTGACGCAGAGATCACTTCCTTGGTGGAGCCATCCAATGGTGTAGGATTGTGGGTGTGATGTTGTTGGAAGGGCCAGCCACTTGATGACCTCTACTGAGATGAGTTTCTTCTGGATACCTCTATCAACGATGAAGTGCAGTGGGGTGCCTTTTACCCACATCTGTGAATGGAAGAGGCGCTCTCCTTCTTCTGGCTCATCTGGTTCACTAGGCTGGAGCTTGGTGGTAGCAACAATGGCACTGGGTTTTGCATCAATGATCCATATTTCCCTTTCTGGTTCTATCTCAGAGTTATAATCCACATCTGATTCATAGGCTTTCACTTCAGCCACCAACGACAGTCAGTAGTGTTATGCCAAGGGCTCTTATGGAAGTCGCACCACTTCCCGATATCTTTATTTTTCTTTTCGGTGTCCTTCTTTGCTTGCGGCTTGCACTCGTTGTCCTGATATTGTCCATATTTGCTCTATCCTTTGTTCGGTGGGTTGGGGCCACCCTTTCCTGGCTTTTGTTGTGCAGGGTTCCCAAGCCCAAATTGCCACGTCTTTTGTTTGAGCTTCTACTCGATTTTGATGGCATATCGGTAGGCCGCGCCCAAGGATGAGATGTCAGGAAATTCCATTTCACTCTAGATGTATCTATGCAGAGCACTACGATACTTGAGAACCAGATGTCACTCTGAATCTTTGATACCCAACTTGGTGCAGAAGGTATGGAAGATATTTGTTAAATCTGGCACTGCTTGGTCTCTTTCTTGCCGCAGTGTGGTCCATTTGGTATATAGGTCGTCATAACTTCCAAAAGGGTAGTATTGTTCCTTAATAACATCCCTGAAGTATTCCTAGGTGGTCGTGACTGAAAATAATGAGGTTTCCTCTGTTTCCTTTTGATCACAGAAAGTTTCCCACCAATCTTTGACATGGGGAACGACTTTGAGGAGAGAAAAAGTAATATTTTCTCTATTCAAAAATTTATGAACAGAAAAATACCCTTCTAGTAGATTCAACCACTTGTCTACAACATCTTCATCTATTTGACCTTCAAATATAGGAATATCAAAGTTTATGCATTGCCTGTTGGTAGTCGCCGAAGGATTTGCGCGAAACTATCCATCATCTCGTTCCTCTATTGCGTGAGGGCTTCCTCAATCAACAGTTTGAAAGGATATCCTGTCCCATCATATTTATTTCTTATTTCCATGGGAGGTCTCTTGGGTGTGCAAGAGCTTCTGTCCTCAAGAGAAACAAGCTCGAGACCCAACTCTTTGTACTTCGACCTCATTGGGGACATGCATTAAGACGACAACGAGCAGACCGCTCTGATACTACTGATCCGGATTTTATGAGTAGAATGAAATAAATACATATTATTAATAGGTGCTTAACACAAAATAACAGAGATACAGTAAAACTAGTTTTCTATTTAGTAACGAAATAAGTTGAAACTGTAAAATGTAGCGGAAACAAGCTTGCTGGAATGGTGGTGGCTTATCTCTGAGAAGAGATGTGACGGAAGCGCGCATTCGCAAGAAGCAGGTTACAATGAGGATCTGAAGGAAATTTTACAATAAGAAAGAATTCCAAAAACCCTAGACATCCAAAAACCTAACCCTAGGAGATGAAGCATCAAAAGTCATGTGGGCACCGTTTGGGTAAGTTAGTACATCAACTTCCCGGGGTCGTAACTTTTGCACACGATCTCCATTTTAGGCGTGTTATAGCCCATTGGAAAGGTATCATCGAGGAGATTAATTTTTGGGTTTCAATCATTCCTTTGGATATCATTGAGGATATCAATACCAAAAAACCTTCATTTAGGCCCTCAAAATAGCCTCGGAAGTTAAAACTGCTAAAAATAGTAAATTGCCAAAATTGTCAGAAATTTGTTTTGAGACATTTGGAAAAGGTGGGTGGCCACTAATATCCATATGGATCAATCATCCGGCACAAGGGGTAGCATAAGTCCAAATATTAGAAAGGACTCAAATGAAAATATTGTAAGGACCACATTGAGGTATGACTCTGTCATGCACCACATGGAATAACACATGACAAATACTCTCTTGATAGTAGCCAATAATGGATTCCATTGAAAAATATGAGGAATCCACCAATGGGGTCAAACAAAAACCAAGGTACCACATGAATCCCTATGTGTGATGATTTTTGTTGACGTTGAACACAAGGGAAACCGCTTGGTTAATGACCAATTATGATTTTTCATCTGTTGAGTGCAAGGTTACCTATCAATGATGGAAATAGACCTAGGGTGAAACTCTATATCATACTCTCAAATAAATTTTTTGGGGTCTATAAGAGAAGACCCGCCAACAAGAAGTTAATGGGTATCTTCTATACTAGCACGAGTAAAGGAAAAATATACTTGTGATGATGAGATAGACTTGATGGAATTGGGAAGGTCGATATGTAAGGTCATATACTAACTGTAAAATGGCAGACTCAGGTTGAAAATTTCCTTGAACAAAAAACATGACACATTATGTGACTTAGGTAGCATGACTATAAACTGGGATACATTTATGATGCATGAGGCATCTACAAACACTCCATATGTTTGGAAGAATAACCAACTAGGGGAGATTACACTCAAAATTTGAAAACGTATCCTAAGGCCATAATAGAACCAAAATGATGAGATACCGACTCAAGATTGTGCTTTGTTCAAGGGAGACAATATTGCTTCCAAAAAGAGAGAAAGACGTTTTCCCCCACTTTTTGGGTTTTTGTTTTTTTTTGTCTTCTTCATATTATTAAAGCTTGAAAAAGAATAAAAGAATGTTATAGTATAGTAGAGGAAACAAGTGTCATGAGAAATAAAACTAGTTCTAAAGTGCAAGGAACATACCTATGCTCAATGAAAGGAAGCATGTGCAAGATAAGGACACTCAGAGGAAGTTTCCTCCAGGGTTAAGGTATCAAGTCACAAAGGCATAAATTGAAAGGCTAGAAACCGGTAGGAATGCATAAGAAAGTTGTTCAAAAATATAAATATGAAGTTGGCATTAGGCCTAGAAGCATGAGATACTAATATTTAATGAAATTGCAACTCGAAAAAAGTTTGAAATCCCTGTGGGTACATTATCCAGAAAGAGATTGAGAGGAATTCATAAATCTTCAATGAAAAAACATGGAAGGACTATAGAGGGCTTCCAAGCATATAGAAAATATTGCAACATGGGTGTCAGAAAGGCCAGTAAGGTACTAACTAGGACACCCATGAATATGTAATCTCTACCATCTGTAAAATAAACCTTTAAAACAACTTGAAGGTATAATGTCGTGAACAAATGGGGTGGATTCTATGGTAGATATGTGAATGATACATATAGATGAATTGTGTAGGCAGAATGGAACCTACTCTATATGCCAGTAAAGAACACAATACATGTTTGAAGAATGCAAATAGGTGTTGACATACATAACAACGTACGTTAGAGGGATTCTTGGAGGTAATGGCCAGAAAAAGATTGAGAAGACAATATGTAGCTTCAAGACAAAGTCATGGCGAGACTAAACATGACTCCCAAGCATAAATAAAAAACTTGCAGCATGGGTGCCAAAATGAAAAGGGGTTCTATGCTAGGGAACCCATGGAATATAGGATCTACCATGTGAATTACGACTCTTCTAGAAAATAGAGAATGTTCCACATCACAACTTAGTGGGGTCAATCCTAAGGAAAAATGAAAAAGGAAATGGATAATGAAAAAATGCATGAAATGCATGAAATGGAAAATCTAACCTATATGTCAGTTTCAAGATCATTACAAGTCAGAACAGAATGACATGGAAGGTAAAGGTACCAAATAAAATGTCTCCAAAGTCCTATATATAAGAGAAAAACACTTACCCAAAAGTTAATAAGTCCAATATAAAAACCTTTTATAAAAACATGTGTTAAGGGATATCAAACCTGAAAATAAGAAACCCTAGAAATACAATATGTACAGAGGACTGCATAACCTTACAACTTATGCATACTAGTTCTCTAGGTAGAGACCAAGGGCTTCTTTGGTAACCAACCTATAAATTTTCCATTTCAGGAGGAGGTCAAAGATCCAAAATCATAAGTTCAAGGATGGCCTCATCTAAAGGAAAATCAACATCCATGAAACTGGGGCTCGACAACACATAGATACCAGGTCTTAAGGTCTCACAAATAGTAATATCAAACTCAAGAGGAAATGCCAGATTACTGGGGCCAATAGGAGGAAGTAAGGGCTCCCATGCCCCCATTGGATAAGCCACATGATCAACTGTTGATACCTTGTCTAGAGAGGGAAAAAATTATTGTAAACATACTTTCTCAGAAGAAATTGAACACCTAGGAGAAGATGCCACATAATTCACTCATGGTGGGGAAGAGTCTACTCGAACACTAGGAACACAAAAAGGGGAAAATTGAGCTGAAATAAAAATAGGATGGTGATTATCAGATGGAAGTTTATCAATAGTGACAATGCTTCTGTTGTGAGGGAAATGCATCGCATGAAATAGCATAGACACCACAACATTCATCGAATATACATAATCATTCCCAAGAAGCATATTAAGTCTAAAGGGCCTAACACCACTAATAGATCGACTAGGAAAATATTCCCACCTAACATGATAGGCAACTGAGGAAGAATCCCCAAACATTTTCTATGTCTTCTGTTGAAAGCTAGAAGCTCATTGGTAGCTTACACAAGCTTGGGAGAACCCAAACCTTGCCAAGCCAAGGATGATAAAAGAATTGTAGATGATCCTTCATCTATAATACTTTGGTAAATTCCTAATGAATTAACTCCAATCATTATCTAGAAAGGTGTAGAAGAAGGAAGGTGAGGCTCTACAAGTTCATTCTAATCAAACAAATCCATCCTAGGACTTGGAGGGAGAGTAATCGAAGCGAGTGGAATTCCCCCTTGTTCATAAGTTATTGAACTAGAAATGCTAATTACATGGTCAAACGACACATCACTCCCTAAGAGACGATGTGATTGGCCGAAAATTGCATCGACGATGTCACTTCCTCAGACTTGTCACTCTTCGAGAGAAGAGTGGGATCAACTAAAGATCACATCGGCATGACCACTTCCTCAACCATTGGTTGAATAAGATGTGAGACAACATGGTCAAGAGACATATCACCAACCAAAACAAGAGTGGTGTTGACCAAATATTGCATTGGCACAACCGCTTCGTCAACCAATGATTGAATAGACTGTTGGGAAATTGAAGACAAATCATAACTAGAAGGGCAATCAGATAAGGACCACACTCTTCATACCATGGGAATAGCAGGGCACAAATGTGTAAGGTGATATCCTTTGCAAATATTACAAGGGAACTTGTGCTTACATCCTATATGTCGAGTCTTATCAACCATATCAATACCCCTAGCATGACTTTCAATGGTTAGTGACATGCTTCCGCCGTGACTTGCAAAGGCTAGTAGTTTATCTCCAACATGACTTGCATAGGTTGGTGATGTTTGTCCAGTATGAATAGAAGTGACTAGAGTCATGCCCCCAACATGAATTGAAATGGTTGGTTGTTGGTATTCAACATGACCTACCTCCAACATGACTCACAGAGGTTGGTGACTTGTTTCCAATATAACTTGTAGTGACTGAGCTTGTGCTTCCATCATGACTAGAAGAGGTTGGTCACTTTCCCCCAGCATGACTTGCAGAGGTTGGTGATAGGTCTCCAATATGACTAACATAGGTTGGTGATTTCTTACTAGTATTACTGGCAGTGACTTGACTTTTATTCCATCGTGAATCACATAGTCTGGTTGCTTTCCCCCAACATGACCAGTAGAGGCTGGGTGTAGGTCTCCAACGTGACTAGCAAAGGTTCATGACTTATTTTTACTCTTCCTTTTCTTATTACTTTTAGAATTATGGTTACGAGTAGCAATAATTTCATGAGAAGAGGGAGGAGGAGGAGAAGTAAATTTTTTAAATGAAGAAGGTGAAGCATCAACATCCGTACGATGCCCATGACATAAGGTGCTTATCTAAGAAGTATCAAGAGAATTCAGGACATTCAAACTAGTCCACAACCAAAGCAGTAGTCCTTCATTCAGCCTAGGAATGTTCAAAGTGGCCATCAAGGGAGCACCAATTTTTCCAAATAAAGGAAAGGCACAAGAATCCCCTTGGGAAGGGATTCCTTGGTTGGTATCCCCAAGAAATTTGGCCATAAATTTCGTATGCATAGGTTCATCCCTTGCAGTATTGTTCATGTCCATAAAATCCTCATGCATTGAGTATGATGAACAAGTGGTATAAAATTCCATGCCTTCTAGGAGGCAGGTCCACACTTTCAAAAGAAAGAACAAGGTTCCTTCCCAAACAGTGGAGTGGTTGGTCAACCACCCTAAATCAAGGATCCAAAAGAAGTGATACTGAAACAACCTAAGGATAACTATACAAAGCAACACTCCAATAAAAATCCCTAAGAGAAACATAATAATCAAAAAACATTTCCAAATCTTCAACCCAGGTGGATGAGGTCCTAAGTCTAAAGGAATGAAAAAGTGGAAAGTGACCTTCTAGGCGAAGGCACAAGTTGATTGAGTCTTGTGTACCAAAAAATGAAGTAGTGAGAAGCATTTATCCCGACCTCCACTAACCAGCCTTATCTGGTGCAAGCACCCATGCTTCACAGGGCACCCTCCAACAATACTAAAAAGTGTGATATGAAATATGCCCTGGGTACCATGAAAAACCCCCACAGTAATCTTTGAGATCCCTAGGAAAGGCCACTAGGGTCACCAACTCATAGTCAACATCTGGGGCGTACAAGCGATAGTCGAGATCAAACATTTCGGTAGGGTAACAAAACTAGAAGCTTTGAAATATCCACCTCTCACAAAGGTATGGGTACTAACGAAACCCCCAATATACAATCTTTCCACTGTGCTCAGTTAAGATTTGTAGGGATATCTCCTTGACTCTCCTTTATGCGACTTTGTGTTTATCTCATGTGTTAGAGTAGGCTCTCGTATATAGTTATACTAAAGTTGTATTTGAGTCTCCCTAATGCAGACTCATATGTTTGTTTTCTAGCCTTGGAGAAATTAACTCTCCAACCTAAACCAAGGCCCTAACCCTAAACTTGTATGTGAACCCTATAAAAAAAGTATAATACATTTTACATTTAGTGTTCATTTTAGTGGTTGTTTTTACTCAAAGGGTATGGAGGTGCAAATGATGTTGTTTGATACTCTTACAAAAATGAAACTTATAAGAACATTGGCAAATAAAACTTTACAATTGTTACAAAAACGGGATTGTGGAGAAATAAAATAAAACAAATGTGGAAATAAAACAAAGAAGATACATAATACAATAGAGACATAGATATACATGGTTCACCCAGTGTGGGCTACGTCCACCAGAGAAATTTTCAGGTCCTTCCTTTTTATTATCCAACAAAATGAAGGGACATAACCTACAACACACCCACTGCAACTTCCTCTTCTTTTTCTCACAGTCTCCTCTCTCATAATACAATATTCACAATGATACACAACTATAATAAAATTACCTCATAAAAGAGGGTTTCCTTCTAGGGAAAAAAACCCTAACATAACTTCTACCATCATATTTGTGACCTTATAATGAACGTTCTAGATTTACTATGAAATTACAATATACATTTACAAGGAAGATTTTCCATCGGGGGGTGTTGCCCCTGAATCCCCGTCGGGGGCCTTCTTTCCCCCCAAACCCCCCAGTCAAGGGGATGAGCCCCCCATAACCCATAGGGGGGAAATATCCCCTGCAACCCCCCCTGCGTGGAGGGGTGTACTATATTCTAAGGTGTATATTCTTCATGGGGTATAAACACGGCTGGAAAAAAAGACCTATGAATTAAGAAGATAATCAAATTCCACAACCAACAATCTCCCACTTGGAGACTAATCTCAACAACTCCATCGTTGTTGTATCTCCTGGACTATGATCCTTATTGGACCTCGAAAATTTATTATCTTCACCTTCATGCTTGAAGACCAACTAAAATTGAGCAGGAACTCAGTTTCTCCTTGGTTACTCCCTTTGTTAACATGTCTGCAGGATTCTGGCTAGTATATATCTTTTCCAAATTCAAATGTCCATCTTCCAAGATGGATCGTATGAAATGATACATAATATGTATATTCTTAGTCTTCAAATGGAAGGCTAAGTTCTTTTCAAGATGAATGGAACTCTCACTGTCACAGTACAACCTATTATTCTCCGGCTTCTTTCCCAATTCCTCCATAAAACTATATAACCAAATCATTTCCTTACTAGCCTCTGTAGTAGCAACATAATCTACTTCTATTGTTGAAAGTGCAACAACCTTTTTCATTTTCTAAATCCAACTTACTATTGTTCCACCTACAATAAAAACATACCCTTTTGTGCTCCTCCTGCTATATTTATCACCTGCCATATGTGAATCAACATATCCTTGTAGAAAAATGTATGAACCTCCAAAACATAATGCATGAGTAGAAGTACCTCTTAAATACCTGAGAATCCACTTTACTTCCTCCCAATGTTCTTTACCTGGATGTTTCATGTACCTGCTCACAACTCCCACTGCATGTGCAATATCTGGTCTTGTGCAAACCATTGCATACATCAAGCTGCCAATTATTGATGAATAAGGGACCTTGGAAGTGTATTCTATCTCTTCCCATGTCTTGGGACACATTTCCTTAGTTAATTTGAAATGGATGGACAAAGGTGTACTAACTAGTTTTGCATTCTTCATTCTAAACCTCTCCAACACATTCTCTATGTACACACCCTGAGACAATGTCAATTTGTGATTTTTCCTATCTCTTGTTATTCTCATACCAAGGATTTTCTTTGCAGCACCCAAATCCTTCATCGCAAATGAATTATCTAATTTCTTCTTGAGCACATTTGTATCCTACATATTCGACCCTACAACAAGCATGTCATCCACATACAATAGCAAGATAATATAACTTCCATTTTCTAGCTTTTTAAAATAAGCACAATGATCAGAATGACATGTACTATAGCCTTGTTCTTTGATAAAACTGACAAACTTCAAATACCACTACCTTAGAGATTTCTTTAGTCCATGCAAAATATTATTCAACCTACATACCAAATTCTCCTTCCCTTTTACCCCATACCCCTATAGTTGCAGCAAATACATCTCGTCCTCTAAATCCCCATGGAGAAAAGTTGTTTTTACATCTAACTGTTCAATATGAAAATATTCTACTTATGCAAGACATAAAATAGTCCTAATTGAAGTCATCTTAACAACAGAAGAAAACATTTCATCAAAATATATACCTTTCTTTTGTGCAAACCCATTTACAACAAGCTAGCCTTGTACCATTTTTTTCCTCCATCTTCTTCCTTCAACTTGTAAACCCATTTATTCTGCAATTCTCTTTTTCCCATAGGAAACTGATCGAATTCCCAAGTTTGTTTATGTACCAAGGAATCCATTTCCTCTTTCATGCCTTTATCCCACTTATTTTTGGTGTCTACCTACATTGCCTCTTCATAACATTATGGTTCACAAGAATCAATCAACAATAAATAATACAGTGAAGGAGAGTATTGTTCAGGGGGTTTAATTAACCTAGTAGATATTCTAACAACACTTGTAGGAGTTTGAGGTACCTGTTGCTCTTGTTGTTGTACATTTTTATTTTCTATTACCTTTGTAATTTCGTTTTTAGTGATCTCATCAAGCACTGTGTATTCTGGTTTTTCTTCTTCCTGTTTCCTTCCCTGCAACTGATCTTTATAGATGACCTTCTCATTGAATATGACATCTCTACTCCTAATTATTTTGTTATTTTTATAATCCCATAAGCGATAACCAAAATCATTAACACCATAACCAATAAAGGTACACTTCTTGGATTTTTCTTCAAGCTTTATTCTATTTTCTTTAACAATATGGATAAATGCTTCACAACCGAAAGTCTTCATAAATGAATGTTTACCTTTTTACCTGTCCATGCCTCCTCTGGTATGTCACCATCCAAAGAACTTGAAGGTCCTATGTTTATCAAGTAAGAAAGAGTATCTGCAACATATTCCCAAAACTGTAAGGGAGACCCTGCATGCAATCTCATACTCCTTGCATGCTCCATGATTGTCATGTTCATCCTTTCTTACACACCATTTTCTTGTGGTGTTCCTGAAACTGTATTCTCTCTACGAATCCCATGGTATAAACAATAATCATCAAACACCTTGCTGCAGTATTCACCTCCATTGTTTGATATGAGACACTTCAACCTTTTCATGTTTCATTCTCAACCAAAGCTTTCCATTTCTTAAAAGTATCAAAAAAATCAGATTTTTGTTGAATGCAATAAACCCAAGTTTTTCTAGTTACATCATCAATAAAAGTAACATAATAATGAGAGCCACCAAGAGATGATACCTGAGATATTCCCCATACATCTGTATGCAAAAGCTCTAACTTTTCATTCTTCTTTACCTTTCCAACTCTGAGAAATATGACTCTCTTATATTTTCCATAAACACAGTGCTCACAGAAATTCAAATCAATTTGTTTAATATCTGGAAACAAATTTCTTTTGTGAAGTATCTGCATCCCCATATCACTCATGTGTCCAAGCCTATGATTCCATAGTGTTGTATACACTCTTGTAGAAGCTAAAGAGATATAAGAATCAATATTACCAGTACATAAATACAATGTACCTACCTTCTCTCCTTTTTCTATCACCAATGATCCTTTGGTGACCTTCCATGACTTATATGTAAATATGGACAAAATACTTGAAGCCTTGACTTTCCAACTACCCTATTGAAATTATATTTTTCCTTACATCTAGTACATGTCTTACCTCTTTCGATAACCATTGGTTTCCATCCTTTTTATTTATTTGTACCTTACCCATTCCAACAATTTTGCATGGTGCATCATCACCCACATGAACCTGTCCAAAATCACCTTGAACATAATATAGAAAACATTTCCTATTGGGTGTGGCATGAACTAAAGCCCCTGAATCTACTAACCAAGACTCATAAATATTATCTACTGAAATAATCAAAGCATCTTGTAACACATCACATGTTACATTTGCTTCCTGGTTTTTTGCCTATTGTCCATATCTGATTTTTCTCCTGTTGTCCATCTCTTTGTTTCTTTGGAGATATGCAGTCTTTCTTCAGATGTCATTTCTCCCACATTTCCAGCACTCTATCTTTCCTAGCCTGGATTTGGATATTCCCTTCCTATAATTTCCATGGTTCCCTGAGCCCTTTACTCTATCCTTTTGTCTTCCCCCGTTCTCCATGTTTAACTCATTACCTAATGTATCACCTGTGCTTTTCCGTCGGATTTCCTAGCTAATGATAGCACCAACAACATCATAAAATTTTAAAGTGTTTGAACCAAAGACAGAGTTACTTACATCCATGACCAAGCCATTCCAACTTTCTGGTAATGAGCACAGGATTAGAAGAGCCCTGGCCTCATCATCAAATTCCACATATACAGAACTTAGTTGATTAGTAACCATATTAAATTCATTTAAATGATCTGCAATAGAACCAACTTCTGACATCTTCATATTAAATAATCACTTCATTAAAAATACCTTATTGGATGTCGAGGGTTTTTCATACAATTTATCCAATGCGTCCATCAACTCCTTCATTGTCTTTTCTTTCGAAATATTGAAAGCCACTGACGCTGCCAAGATTAGCCATATCATTCCTAGTGCATTTTTGTCAAGAACCTCCCATTATTCATCCTTCATGGAATTCAACTTCTTTGCTATTCCACCCAATGGAAAGAATATATCCTTCTGATATAACTAATATTCCATCTTCATCTTCCATAGGAATGGGGTTTCCATATTTTATCCAAGGCATAGGTCATAGGTAGATCTTCCAAAGATGGAGTTTAAGGAATTTCCAAAGGAGTTAAAGTATCGGGGATGAGGGCATAGGGTGTTCCCAAGAAAAGTTAATTGGTAGTTTTAGCCATTAAATTTCTTGACCCTAAACTTTCCATCTTCCGCCATTGCTCCCACTCGAACCAAGAACCCTCTTTTCATGTGAGTTACCTTTTTCTCTTATACCAATTGTTACAAAAAAAAAATTGAAAAGCAATAAAAAAACAAAATGCGGAAATAAAAAAAATAATATAAACAATACAATAGAGACACGAATATACATGCTTCAACCAGTGTGGGATACGTCCACCAGAGGCTACAACCAGAAAAATGAAGGGATACAACCTATAGCACACCTGCTGTAACTTCCTCTTCTTTCTGTCATAATATCCTCTCTTAGAATATGGTATTTTCAATGATACATAACCACAATACAATTCCCTCATAAAAGAGGGTTTCCTTCTAGGGAAAACACCCTAACATAACTTCTATTATAAGATCTACGACATTATAATGAACGGTCCAAATTTCTATGAAATTACAATATAAAATTACAAGGAATGTTTTCCTTCGGTGGATTCACCCCCCAACCTTTGTCGAGGGCCCACTTTCCCCCAAACTTCCCAGCCGAGGGGATGATCCCCCCAGACCCCACAATGGGGCAAGCCCCCCTTACAACCCCTCTCGTGTGGAGGGGTGTACAATATTCTTGGGTGTATAGTCTTCATGGGGTATAAACAAAGATGAAAGAAAATGCCTATGAATCAGGAAGATAATCAGGCTCCACAAACAACAACACTAATTATTCATATGAAAAAGAGTTTCAAAGAGAAAATGCATGAACAATCCTTCAAACCTTAAAATGCAATTTTTTTCTTTTCTAATGCAAAATGGAAAAGAGGCAAACAAAAGTATTTTATTTGTGATTTTTATTTTGAAATTATTTAATGTGAGAAGAAAACAAAATCCTAGGCTAACATCTTTTTCTTTTTCTAATAACAATGAAAAACAATGCAAAGAAAGAAAGAGACTTAACTAGCAAAAAACTAGGTCTTTTTATTTTCTTTCTATCAAAGAAAAACTAACAAAAGATGCTAAAAGAAAATGCAAATCATTTCGCTTTAAAATGCAAGCTAAAAGTAAGCCAAGAACACTAGGAAACCAAGAGAAAGATATTTTATGTGACTTAGAAGGTTTCAAATACTTAACACAGTGATACAAAGCAATCATAAACTCAGGAAGCCTAGGATGACCTCGAGAATCCCCTAAATCTCCCAGAGACTGAAGAAAGAAAATATTTTTCAAAAATTGCACACAAGGCTATCACTGTGTGAATAAATACTTGTGGATTTTTGCGGGTAATACACAATGAAATCATAGATATCCATAGTGATATAATGAAAGTGTGGACAACTCTATAAAATTGGTAAAATAAAAATGACTTTCAACAAGGATCCTCCCAAAAAATTATGGAAAATTTTCCAGATAATAAAATATTTGCAACAAAGCTCGGAAAACATGAAAACTCATAGAAATAAAAAATGACACACAATACACCATACAATGAAGCAAAACCCTAGGGAGACTCCCTAGTGGAGTTGTAGTCTGATTAATGGATCTTTCCCCATGACTCACGGTCATGTCTATGGAAACAAAGTGAGATTTAGAAGACATAACCTACCCTCATCTATATCAATGCATACAAAGAAATGCTTTTAGAGAGAGAGAGAGAGGTCTCTTCACACCTTGAATCCTTCACATTTTGATGTCGATCCCCTCTCTCACTTCTTGAAGTGCTCCTTGTCTCTTCCAGAACTAGCTTGCAATAGGAAACCAAAATAGTGTTGCAACAAGGTAGTTATACATTCAAAATATATATCATGTTCACATATCCAAGTATATATGGAATAAATTAGCATATAACTTTACAATGAACCATTAAACACACAATAGGAGGGAAGAGAACTCTTATATTAACAACAATGTGAGAAAGATAGTTACAACCCGATTCAACCTTGGATATTAGTTTAGAGATAAATGCCTTGGGTTCCTACAAATACCTTCAAGAATATGCCAGTGGAAGGGATGTTCATGGATAAATAAATATGGATAGGAACAAACCCTATAGTTATATAGAGAATAAAGGAACACTCGAAAAGGAGGAGTTTAGAGGGTATGGGATGCTACTCAGATAATGAAGGGGTTTAGGGATTCCTTGGATAAATAAATAGGGATAGGAACAAACCCTATAGTTATATAGAGAATAAAGGAACACTCGAAAAGGAGTTTCGAGGTATGGGATGTTACTCAGAGAATGAAGGGGTATAGGGAAGCTTGCTAATTTTTTCTAGTATGATCTTTCACCTTGGTTCTTCTCTCATCCATGCCCCCAATGGTGAATTTATACCATAATTGAGAGGTTAAGGAGGTTGAATGCCATTTGGTATGGGCCCAGGGAGGTTGGGAAACAACCCCAAGCAAATTCCCTGCTCGAGAGTGTGGAATTATTTTATTTTTCACATTTTTTTAGGGCATCCATGGGTTGCAAACTAGAAACATGTGGATGTTTGTGTGTTGCACAAAGGAAACCTGCAGATATAAGAAAATTCATGTTTTTTAAGTGAATTTGATGAGGGAAGTTTGGATTTTGATTAGCAATCTAGGGAAAAGGGTTGGGCCATGTCCAAAATGCATAGATGTGGCAATTTGTGCTATAACACTTGACCAATTTTATATTATTTAAATGAGCTTCTTAACCTTTTTTTTCAAGAAACATGTATGAATATTAATAGAGAAAAATCCCCCCTCATCACTTGGGGTCTCTCTGATTTGAAAAGAAACATTGTCTCCCATATCCTCTCCTTTCAGGTAGGGGACTTTGAATTTGGGCTTAAAAACTTGGTTTTTTTTTCGAAAATCCAACTGGTATAGGAAAGCTGATTGGTTATGGTTGATGGCAAAGTTGGAAAATAAATTTAATGGTTGGTGCAAAAAATGGATCACTAATAGGGGTGGAAGGTGTGGGGGGGATTATTCACATTCCCTGAGGAAATTCAGTGGCCTTCTATGCTTGGGGCCTGGGTAGTGTCCCTAACAATATTGGTGAAGCATATGCTCTATGGGAATGTCTCAAGCCCACTAAATATATATGAATCCTCAATATTTCTATCCCAAGTGATTCAATGTTGGTGATAAGATCACCGATCAAAAAGAATAATGATGGGAACAATATATTATGAGTATCATGTCTCGTTCACTTTCCCTTTTATCTAAATTTGAAGAATACTCCTTGTACCATATTAAGCATGAGCACAATTCATGTGTTTATCGATGGGATAAAGAAAAGACAAGATTGGAAGAAGGAAAACTCAAAATCAATGGGATAAGAAAGAAACCCCCCGTCCCTTAATTCATATGAGAAAAACTTTAATAGGAATAGATAATTGGAAATTTTTGGGAACCATTATTCATGTGGTCACATGGATTGCATGACGACTTGATAAAAAAATAGTGGTATGTATTTATTTGAGTTTGTGTGAGGTTAAGCATACACACTCTAGTATGTGTGAAACTGAGTTTTTTGTTGTAATGGATCCAGACTTGAAGTTTCTCCCTATGGCATCGGGGTTTGTTGTTTTGATCTAATTTTTCGTCAATTTTAATTACACTCTTGATATTACACTTTCTATTACACTTACTATTACACTTTTTGTTACACTTGTGATAAAATTTGTGGCTGGTGGTTTATTTTTCTTGTTGGTCGAGCCAGCATGGATCCCTCTTGGAATTATGATAAACTCATTCTTAGACGACATGAGGAAATGGATGAAGCCAATTGTTCGAGCCCTTAAAAACTTTCAGATAAATTAACATATCTAGATCAAACCGTTGCCATTATTGTTCAACACATAGACATCCTAGAGATGGAATGTCGACAATTAAGATCATTGGTTTTCCCTCATAATTCCCACTCAGCCTCAATTAACCAAGAATCTATAATTTCACACCTTGGAATATCAGAAGACGAGCATAGGGGTTGGTATGTAGTTCCAATGGACGTCAAAGAAAATTCTCTTTCTCATTGGGGAGTGCAAGAAGTTCCAGACAATGAGCTTTCCCACTATTATTTTTTTACAAAGTTTTATTTTTGTTGGGATAGTATGTAAAAGACATTTGCAGACATATTGTATGGATATATTATAGGAAGTTTTATGTAATTGTCAGTATGTTAGCAGTAGAGGAATGTATAGGCGATGAGCCAAATTTTGTAATTTTTTTGAACTTGCTGATTCACTTTGACACAACCCTTCTATAATATAAAGTTTAAGTTCCAGTCTAAAAAAAATGGCTCTCTAGAGAAAGAAGGCCAGTCTTAGTTAAAGCAATGCTTTAGGCCATACTTATCTATTGATGTCCTTGAATTGGATTCCAAAAGGAACTCTGGGGAAAATCAAATAGATATACTTCATTTCTTATGGTTAGGGGACATCGAGAGGAAAAAAATGGTCTTAGCCTCTTGGAAAATGATATCCACTCTTAAATCTATAGGGGGGTTGGGATTAAAAAACATATTCCTCTTTTCTAGAGCCTTAGAAGAAAACAATGTTTGGATGATTATTCAGGGAGTAGGTCTGTGGGCACAAGCAACTAAGGAAAAATATTTTTCGTATGAATGAATTTTGGATTCCATATATTAATCCTCTTAAGAAAATAAAAAATGGTTCCATAATAAGGAAAGTAATCCTAAATCTTTTTTCCATAATTGGGAATTGGTTAGTCTGAAAAATAGGGAATGGTACATAGGTTCCTATAGGTAAATACCCATGGATCAGTTGCAACAACATGTAAATCTTCCCTGATCCTCTTGAGTACACTCTTCATATACTGAGCCTCTATTATCTGCATCGAATTACCAACATGAATCATTAAACATGGAATTATCAATAGCTTTCATAGAAATAAGTTGGCATGGGATTTTATCTTGTTGATCATTGGAAATCATACATAAATTCCCTTAGAATATTCTTTGTTCATATCTCGTATAAAGATGATAATAGTTTATCGTCTTTGAACCCTTATACAGACTATAAACCAAGAATTGGTTTAAAATCTATAGTTCAAGAAATTGAATATGATCAACATATTTGGTGGGGGAAAATACTTGGGAAATTGAAATCTCTGGAAAAAGAAAAAATATTTGTATGGTTGATGTTGAATACCAAGGCTCTTACTTAGGAAAAACTTCAAAACAAAAATTTTTAGGGACTTGGAAGGTGTTGTCTCTATATGAAAGATATTGAAATTAATCACCACCTTATTCATTCTTGTAATTTCATGTTATAAGTCTAGAGAGAGGTTGATCGAATAAAAGTTTTATCCAATTCTTCGACTGGAACATCAATAGAAGAAGCTTTGAAAATTTGTCTCTCAAATCCTACAACCAAAAGTTACGAAGATCCACCTTTATGGGTTTCTTGGGGGATGTGTACCACTAGGAATCAATAACTCTTTGAATACAGTGATCCTATCCTTATTAAATGTGATATCCAAGGAATAAACATCCTTTAAACTTTCCCTTGGCTCCCCAAAACTCCCCACTTGGTCAAGTCATACGTAGACACATTAAAAAGACACACGTCATGGGATTTATTTGATGGGGCCTCATAAGGATACCCTACCTAGGGAGGTGTTAGGCACATCGTTCACTTATCTGGTGATCACTCCATATACTCTTAAAGTGGAATTGGAAATTAAACTAACCATTTTTATGAGCTTATATCCCTAAAAAATACTCTGCAACTAGCTTGGGAAAAGGGCATTTCTCATTTACACATCTATGGTGATTCATTACTAGTGATGCATTAGATGATAGGGACTTTCATCATTCACAATTTCACCTTGATTCCTCTTTTCCAAGAGATTCAAAACAACTCCAAATATTTCGCTTACTTATATTTTGACCATGTCTATAGGGAAAGGAATCAAGAGGCAAATAGTATCTCCAAAGATGGATTGGTGTTCGGCCTAGGCACATGGAAGATCATAGAAAAATCACTGGCTCTCATCTTAGAATATCTTCATGACACTTGGATAGGATCTTCCAACTTCTCATTCTATATTCTTACCTCCAGGTGTTCTACTTGCAACCTGGTCATTTCTTATAGATGTTTTGTCTTGAGTTGATCCATTTATTCTAAGTGTGTAAGCTTGAGATCTTCCACTTCTCCCTAATGTAATATTTGGTTTAAACTAGATATTTTTCCAAACTCATCATTTAACATGTTCTTTTAGAACTGCAACTCCCTTTGCAATTCTTCTTTATGCAACTAATATGTTGTGTTGGCCTCTTTTTTGAACTCATTATCAATAGTTTATTTTATTGTGTTTAGGGATGATTTAAGCTCAACTACTCTGTATCTAGATATATCCAATTCTTCTCCTATATCATATACTAACATGGAAATTCTTCCTACAAATTAATTTAGGGTTGATGCAATATGTATTGTTTTTTATTTTGGGTCTTTACCTTCCTTCCATTTAATGCTTTTGTCATAGGATTATTGTTTTGAGTCTTCTTCTCCTCTTTTTCTATTGTTATTTATCCTTTCAATAGCCTTGATTATATGGTTGTAATAATTTTCACCTACAACCAATAAAACATAGTCCAACCCTATTTCCTGATATGTGTAATAAATATTTCCTGGGATGGATGCTAGAGGAGTGCATTCTTCAATAGGAATGGAAATTATACTTGCACCAGTGTTTGATGAGAATCTGCTTAGCTCATCTTGTTTTATTTTATTTTATTTTCCTACTCTGAGTCTTCCTATGCTTTCTTTACTTTCTCTTCTTCTTTATAAGTTTCCATGTTTCTTTCACCATATTCTCTTTTCTTCTTTTCTAGCTCCATATCTTTTTTGGATTTGATTTCCTTCTCACTTTTCCTTTTGCTTGATTCACCATTTTTCTTCAAGGTTTCATCTTGTATGGTTTTCTTCTTTTCTAGATCTGCTTTTTTTCTTTGTTGATATCTTTCTTCTACTTCTCTAGATTTATTTTCTCTATCCTCAGCTTTCTTTGCTTGTTCCCTTCCTTTATCCTCCAACTTCTCCTTTTCCTTATCAAGTAACATTTTCAATTGTTCCTTGACTACATCCCTCTCTTGATCTTCTTCATTTTGGATCATTTCATTGGTTGGTTCATCCTGCAGCCTTTGGAATACTTCTTCAAAAAAGAAATCCCCTTTGAAGAGGTCTTCTGCAAATTTCACTTCATGAATGACTTGGTATGTGAGATTGATGTTTAAGGGATATTTCCCCCGTGACTCATTTTCTTGTAAGTGTGTAATCTTGAGAGCTTCCACTTCTCCCTGATGTAATCTTTGTTTTACACTAGCTGGTTTTTCAAATTCATTATTTAACCTGTTCTTTTGGAGCTGCAACCCCCTTTGCAATTCTTCTTTATGAAACTGATATGTTGTGTTGGCCTTTTTTTGAACTCATTATCCATAGTTTATTTTATTGTGTTTAGGGATGATTTAAGCTCAACTACTTTGGGTCTAGATATATCCAATTATTATTTGGGAAGATTTTCAAAGTTCTTCTTCTGAATTATATTTCTCAAATATTATTTGGGACGATTTTCAAAGTTCTTCTTAATTGGCATGCATGTGGTATCTTTATGAAATTATGCGTGCAATATAAAACTCAATTGGTGTGTGCACCTTATTCCATACATCATGGAATTTATGATATGTGTGTGCAAAAATAATCTATGTGTGAGGTTGATCCATGTGCACATGAAACCTACCCAAAACCTTGGATGTCAACACTCCTTTATAAAGATTATAAATAAAGTTGGTGAACTTTAGACACCTTTCTCCCTAAATCCCCTCCTATTTAGTTCTACTTTAAACTCAAATGAGTAAAACAAGTAGCTATTAATTGGTCCAAAGAAAAAATAAAGAAGGAGGTGATACTATTGCAGGAGATTGAGGACAAGTTGGATCTCTGTTACCGAGATAAGGGACGGGGGTACCTTTCAAACTCTAAAAAATATGAAAACAACACTCTTGAGGATGCTTGGAGGAAAATTGTTCTCAATAAAGAAAATGAATGGAGAATAAATAGTTGAGCAATTTGGTTGCAAGTTGGAGATGAAAACACCAAATTCTTCCATCACTTTGCAAAAAAGTGGAAGTCCATCAACACTATTTGGGGTATTGAAAAGTCATATGGGACCAAAGGTTCTTCATTCTCTGAAATAGAAGAATAAGTATTCCATTATTTCATCTCTCTCTTCAAATATGAATCCAAAGCCATAATAGATTTTGATTTAAGGGTTATTAGCTTCTTCCCAAGATTGATACATCAAGAAGAAAACATAATTATAATGGAAGAAATATCCAAAGAGGAACTTCTTAGTGCCTGTTGTCACATGCTAAATTTTGAATTTTGGCATAAAGTTAGTTTTGAAAAATATTTGGTCTCTTAGGTTCTTTGGGGAAAAAATTTCATCAAATTGGGCAACTTTTTGTAAGTCTGGGGAAATTAAAATTGGTTTTACTAGCCAATTTTTTACTTTTATAGTCAATTTATACCCTCAAGTTTATTACAGGGCCCAAGTTCATTTTACCAAAAATATTGGGTCCGCAGGCCCAATCTCAAACTATCCAAGACCTGTGCATCATCCATAGTCTCTCCAACAAGCTCCAAATCTCTCTGCTACGCAAACCCTGTGTGTTAATATTCGCTATGCAAACCTTTCACTCTGTTTTTTGTTGTGCATTCCCCATTTGTTTCAATCATTGTTCAAGGGCATTTCTTGGAACCCATTACAAGTTAGTCTCTGAAACAAGTTTTCTTCTCACATAACGAGCTTTACTTCATTTGAGCTAAACCCTTGCCATCCTCGTTGTTTCATCGAGTTTCCTGTTGTTTTTTGTTGTTGTGCCAAGATTCCTATTATTGTTCATTGTTGCACCAGGTTTCCTTCTACTATTATTTGCTACACACTATGCAGAGGATTTTTTTGTGTAGAATATTTTTCTGCGCAGAGGATTTTGTTGTGCACATGCTACAGGGCGTGCTGCACAAATGACTTGTTTAGTGGTCAACTTCAAGATCACTTTATCACCAAATCAAGAGGAATTTTGAAAATCCCGGAGATGTTTTTGTCAATGACAGAACAAATAATAAAAACCTCTCTCCGAGTTTCAGCAAGTGTCATAGTTTTGGATATTCGAAGGAATCTTTACAGCCCATTTTTCCATATTTAAGTATTTAATGTTTTGGTCATCATATTTGGGAGAGGATCCCAAGAGACTGGAGAGGAATTTTAGAAAACCGAGAGAGGTTTTTATCAAACATAGTCTCATCTACAAAAACCTCTCTCCATTTTGAAAAATATATTTTTATTTAGGATATAGGATGTCATATTTGACCCCTATTTTCCCTGTCTGTTGTGCAATTTGCTGTGTTTTCACTGTAGGTTATTGCTGTGCAGTAGACTTGCTACACAATTATGAAAAAGATTTTGGAATGCCTCTAGATCAGAAAGGAAAGGTAGGAAAGTGTGACATCTCATCTACAACGAATTCAAGAGGTCAAATATCATCAGAATATGGTTTCAAAAGAGGTTTTATCTATTATTATCTTGTAATTAATGAGTCAACTTTGACTCCTCTTTTTCAACAGTTAGTTCAGATTTTGTTTCCAAGAGATTTGTAACTGTTTCTTAACCTAGGAAGGTTGTTAGGATTCAAATTTGGCAGCTTAGGAAGATATTTTTTGTCTATATTTCATAAATCTATCAGAGCTAAAGGGGGGGACTCTTTTTGGGAAAAGAGGACTATTGTAATTCAGATCAAGACTTGTTTATTCCTTTGAAGTTAATGTAAAAGTTTCCTATTTCTAAAATTTGAGATTCATCGCGGTGTTTATGTTCAGTATGTGTTTTTTGTTTATCATTTCCATGATTATATTTTTCTTCTAGCATTGTCTGAGAGTAAGTGGTAGGAATTCATCCATGTTTGATGCTCCTTTCACACTGATGATGCTTATTATGTGTTAATGGTTACCTTTTATAGAATTCAAATTCATTTGATGCTTTGTTTAGTAATTAATCTTTGTGTCCTTTCTTCTAAAGTTGCACTGTAGATTCATCCACTGATTGATGCATGTAGTGTAATGGGATTTTTTCTCCTTTCCATCTCTCATTTCATATCATTTATTTGTTGAGCATAGCACCTATTTTGCCTCAAATCTGAAAAAAGAAACCAACTAGTTGTTGACTGTAAAAACATTGAAATTTAGGCCTTGACTCCATTCCCCAATGGTACCTTTTCGTTGTTTTTCCTACCAACACTTTTAAAACAAAAACAAACCTGTCCTATTGCAGAATCTAACCTATGTGCATTTATTAGTGAATCCTTTGATCTATTACAAGTCATTAGACATCTGAGAGAGCCCTCTCTAGTTGTATAAGTCATAATACAATCTAAAGTTGGTTGAAACAGTTACCTTGGGGTTTTCTTTAATACATCCCAAAGAAATTTCCAAGTGTTAACAATGCTTTTTAGAGATTCCAAAAATACAAAATCCTAGGTCTAGATGGGATTATAATCAAGTTTTTTGGGGGATTTTTCAATTTCATTGGAAGTGAACTTCTAAAGGTGGTGGAATACTCTAAATATAAGGTCAAATATAGGTTTCCTTTAAATCCAATTTCATAGTATTGATTCCTCGGTCAAGGAACCATTCAAAGCTTGATCAATTTATACCTTTCTCTCTCTACAATAGTGTGTACACAATTATTTTCAAGATGATAGCTAGAATACTAAAAACCATTCTCTCAATCCACATCTCTCCAGAGAAATTTTGTTTTCTCCAAGGTAGAGATCCAAGAAGCTATAAGTATAGCACAATAGGGACTTCACTCCATCAAATATGGAAATTATCAAGCACTTACCTTTAAATTTTACCTCTCCAAGGCCATTGACATATTAACATGGCTTTACCTTAGACTCATCCTCCCCATTTTTCAGAGTTGAAAGAGGTATTAAGTAGGGCTTCCCTGTTTCTCCTCTTAAATTCCTTCTAGTGGTTGAAATCCTTAGACGAATATTGAAGGAAGCCTCTATATCTGAAAGACTAAAAGGAATCAACCTAGGGACTTCATGTAACATCAGCCATGTATGTTTTATAGATATTTTTTGTGAAGGAATTAGGGAGTCTGTGTATTATTTAATTGAGCTTCTTAACTATTTTTTTCAGGCAACATGTATGAACATTAGTAGAGAAAAATCCCCCCTCATCACTTGGGGTCTCTCTAAGTTAAAAAGAAATAATGTCTCCCATATCCTCCCCTTTCAGGTAGGGGGCTTTGAAGATGCGCTTAAATACTTGGGTTTTTTTTTCTAAATTCCAACTAGTATAGGAAGTATGATTGGTTATGGATGTTAGCAAAGTTGGAAAATAAATTTAATGGTTGGTGCAAAAAATGAATCTCTAGCAGGGGTGGTAGGTATGGGGGGGATTATTCACAATCCCGAAGGAAATTCAATTTCTTTCTATGCTTGAGGCCTAGGTATCATCTCTAGTAACATTGTTGAAGCATATGCTCTATGGGAAGGTCACAAGATCGCTAAAGATATAGGAATCCTCAATCTTTCTATCCTAGGTGATTCAATGCTAGTGGTAAGATAATTAATCAAAACAAATATTATTGGGAACAATATATTTATCGGTATCATGTCTTGTTCACTCACCCTTGTATCTAAATTTGAATAATACTCCTTGTAACATATTATGCATGGGCACAATTCATGTGTTGATCGATGGGCTAAAGAAGGCATACTCAAAATCAATGGGATATGAAGAAAACACTCCCCTCCATTAATTCACATGAGAAACAATTTAATAGGAATGGATAATTGGAAAGGTTTAGGAACCATTATTCATGTGTTCACATGGATTATATGATGACTTGATAGCACAACAATCAAATGAATTTATTTGAGTTTTTGTTAGGTTAAGCATACACACTCGGGTATGTCTGAAACATAGTTTTAGTTTGTAATGGATCCAGAATTGAATTTCCCCCATGTGGTATTAGGGTTTCGTGTTTTCATATAAGGTTTCATCAATTTGTGTTACACTCTTTCTATTACATTTTCTATTACACTTACTATTACACTTGTGATAAAATTTGTGAGTAGTGGTTTATTTTTCTTGTTCATCAAGCAAGCATGGATCCCTCTTGGAGCAAAGTAAACACATTTTAGATGATGTGAGGAAATGGATGAAGCCAATAATTCGGGCCTTCAAAACATTTTGGGTAAATTAGCATATATGTATTAGACCATTTTCATTCTTGTTTAACACAAACATCATGGAGATGGAATGTTGAAAATCAAGATAATTGGTTTTCCCTCATATTTCCCACTCGACCTCAATTAACCAAGCATATACAATTTCATGCCTTGGAATATTAGAAGATGAGCATAAGGGTTGGGATGTAGTGTTAACGGACATTGAAGAAAATACTCCTTCTCATGGGGGAGTGCAGGAAGTTTCAAACAATGAGTCTGCCCACCATTAATATTTTACAAAGTTATATTTTTGTTGGGATAGTATGTTAAAGACATTTGAAGCCATATTGCATGGACATATTATAGGAAGGTTTATGTAATTGTAGGGATGTTAGTAGTAGAGGAATTTATATGCGATGAGCCAAATTTTGTAAAGTTTTTTGAACTTGTTGATTCACTTTGGCACAACCCTTAAATAATATAAAGTTTTAGTTCCAGTCTAAAAAAAGCAAATGGCTCTCTAGAGTGGGAAGGATAGTCTTAGTTAAAGCAATGCTCAAGGCCATACTGGTCTACTGGATGTCCTTGGCTTGGATCCCAAAAGGAAATATAAGGAAAATCAAATAGATATACTTTCATTTCTTATGGTTAGGGGACATCGTGAGGAAACATATGGTCTTAGCCTCTTGGAAAATAATATCCACTCCTAAATCCATATGGGGTGGGGATTAAAAAAAATATTCCTCTTTTCTAGAGCTTTGAAAAGAAAAACATTTGGAGGTTTATTTAGGGAGTTCTTGATTACACATCAAGAACATGCATAGGGATAAAAACATCATCATGTATATATTTAGGCATTATTGAGTAAGCATGACAAGGTGTTTGGACAAATATCTCTAGGGAAACCACCTAATAGGGGATTTGAGAACACCATTAACTTGGAGGAGGGAGAAAAACATGTGATCACTACTCCGTACATGCATCCAAACAAATTCAAGGATGAAATTGAGAAGGCTATTAAGGAATTTTTGGATATGGGACAGATCAGAAGTAGCTTTAGTCCATTAGCTTCTTCTGTAGTGTTGGTGAAAAATAAGGATGGAACCATGAGGATGTGCATTGACTATAGAGCCTTGAATAAGAATACCATAAAAAATAGGTACCCCGTTCCTAGGATCGATGAGTTACTAGATGAGTTTCATGGGGCCGTTAATTTTTTGAAGAACTAGATGAGTTTCATGGGGTCATTATTTTTTTGAAAATTGATCTTCGATCGAGGTATCATCATATCATATTCAAAGAGAAGGATCTCCCCAAAATTTCTTTCAGGTGCCATTATGGGAATTATGAGTTTCTATTCATGTTGTTTGGTTTCCTGCATGAAACAAATCTTCAACAAGTAGCTGAGGAAGTTCTTGTTGGTGTTCTTTGGTGATATTATTATATACAATAGGACATGGGAAGATCACTTGGAACATCTAGATGATATTTTGAGCATCAAGGAGTGTCAGTCACTATATACCAAGGAGTCAAAGTGTGAGTTCAACATGACAAATATCCTATACTTGGGTCATGTGGTCAATGTCGAGGGATTAAAAGTACATAGGGAGAAGATCCAGGGTATATTGGATTGGCCACCGCCCAAGAACCTTACACAGTTGCATGTTTTTTTGGGATATGAAGATATTATCGATGCTTTGTAAAGGGATTCTCAAATTTAGGTGCACCACTCATAGATACCATAAAGAAAGGGGAATTATGGTGGAAAAAGGAGGCCCATGATACATTTGACAAGATGAAGGAAGTGATTATCACTTGTCTAGTTTTAACACTTGCTTATTTCACTCAACCCTTTGTGCTTGAGTGTGATGCATTGAGTGAGGGCATAGGATATGCTCCGGATTTATGAGAAGAATGAAATGAAACCACATATTTATAATATTAACATAGATACATAGTGAACAATAAAATAGATACAATAAAACTTGGTTTATATTAAATAAGAAATATGCTGAAAACTATAAAATGCATACTGAAAACAAGCTTGCTAGAACGATGGCATCTTATCTCTGAGAAGAGATGTGACAACTGTGCTCATTCGCAAGAAGATGAGTACAATGAGTATATAAAGGAATTTTTACAATAAAAATGAATTCCAAAACCCTATACATCCAAAAGTCTAACCCTAAGAGATGAAGCGCCAAAAGTCATGTGGGCCCCATTGGCATAAGTTAGTACATCAACTTCCCGGAGTCGTAACTTTTTCATACGATCTTAGTTTAGGGTGTATGATAGCTCATTAGAAAGGTATTGATGAGGATATTCATTTATGGGGATAAATTAGATTCTTCATCTATAATTGAGTTGCATGATTGCAAAAAAGTGTCATTTAGGACCTCGAAATGGGCCCAGAAGTTCAGGAACCGAAAAACTGCTAAAAATAGTAAGTTTCAAAAAAAAATGTTTTGAACCAGTTGGACAAGGCGGTTGGCCACTGAGATAATCCTAGATCAATCCTTCCCCCTTAGGAATCAATGGTATCCATTGCATTGATTGCCTCCATCAGATGAGGAAATTGTTGTTGAATTTGGCCCCGGGTGAGCCACTTGCCTTGGTGCCAGAGTTGCCCTACTTTGACAAGCCGATAAAGTTGGATCCTCTACTGGCAAGTTACCTTGACCTATGTGTCCATGATATGATCAGTGGATGCATGTTCCATGAATTCAAGGTTGATCTCTGTTGGTTTCAATTGTTCTGCTATCTCTGAGGTGTCCAATATTGGTGGAAAATAAGGCTGAAGGAGGTCCACATTGAATATTGGGTGCAAACCAAGGAATGGGGGAAGGTTGAGCTCAAAAGAATTGTCACCCACATCCTTGGTGATGTTGTAGGATCCATAGTGGATTGGATGAATCTTTTCATGAGGCCTTGTAAGGCGTTCTTTCTACAAGTGAAACCAAACTTTATCTCCCACTTGAAACTGGTGTGGCACCCGGTGTTGACCATGGCGTTGCTTGTACTTGGAATTGGACTTCTGTAAAATATCTTGAACCTATTGGCAGATGTGTTGGACCCACTCAATGAATTGGGTGGCTTTGTCATATCTAATTGGATCATGCGACAAGTCGTCCTGGGTGGTCGCAAGGGCTAGTTTAATATCGATGGGACCCAATGGTTGAAATCCCAACCCCACCTGAAATGGGTTGTGGTCGGTTGAGATATGTATGGCTCTATTGTAGCTATGATGAACATAAGGAATAATCTCATCCTAGGTGCATGGGTTCTTGTAATTGTAGATGCGCAATATGTGCATGATCATTTGTTTGACGACCTCAGTTTGGCCATCCGTCTAGGGGTGGAAGGAAGTGGACTTGGTGAGATTGGTGTCCAATAGTGACCAGAGGCTTGACCAAAATGTTTTGAGGAACCGGCTATCCCAATATGAGATAATGGTTTGTAGGATCCCAAAGTGTACCCACACTCATTCAAATAATATCATGGCAGTGGCCTCCGCTTTAATGATCTTCTTGCAGATGACCAGAATCACCATCTTGGAAAAGTGATCAACAACCACAAAAACATAGTCATTTCCCCACTTGGTGGATGGAAGGCTCGACATTTAGTCCATCGATATGGATTCCCAGGGCTTGTCAGGAGTACGAAGAGGAGTTTATAGGCCTTGTTTATTAATGGTCGGTTTGGAAATAGTGTAGGTAGTGCAGGACCGGATATACTTGCTAACATTTTGTCGAAGTTTCGACCAATAGAAATGTCGCTACAACACTGCCACTTTCTTTTCCACTACTAACTATTTTTCCACCCAAATGTAGTGGGATTCCCAAATGATCTTTTCTTGCTCGCTTGATGGAACACATAAATGGCCTAGATGGCATAGTAACCCGTACTAAAGATGGAAATTGGTGATAGTTGTGTTTGCACCCAACATCTGGTAGTTGTTGGCGAAGTTGGGATCTATCTCATAGAGGTGGGTCCATCTGGAGGTCTCATGGCCACAAGAATCGAGCACTATGGTGAGTGTCGCGACCAGAAGTTGGCTAAGGCAATGAGAAACTTGGTTATTACTTCTTGTTTTATACTTGATGTTGAGGTGGAACTACTGCAAATATTTGGACCACTTATGATGGCGGTCATTATGCAATTTTCCTATTTTCTGCATGAACTGCAGCAGCTTATGATCAATGTGGATGACTATCTCCTTCCCGATAATGTAATTCCTCCACTGGCGATAGGCTTGCATACCGGAGTACATTTCTTTGTCATAATTAGGATACTTACGAATGGAATCCGATAGTGTCTCAGTCTCACTATGATAGGCCACAGTGTGGTAGTGTTGAGTGATGACTGCACCCACAACATAGTCTAAAGCATCTGTCTCGATATCGAAGAGTTGTTGCAGGTTAGGTAATGAAAGCACTGGGGTGAAACATAAGTGTTTATTCATATCCTTGAATGATTTATGTTGGGACAGGCCCCACACAAAGTTTTCCTTACCACCACCTTTGGTTATTTCGTTGAGGTCCCATGCAATATGGCATAATCCCAACATGAACCTTTGATAGAAACTGGAAAGGCCTAAGAATCTCTGAATCTCAGTGAGTGTGGTTGGGGCTAGCCAGTCATGGATGAATTGGATCTTGGTTGGATCAACATGCACACCATGCGCATCAACAATGTAGCCAATGTACAGGACCCTGTCCATGCTAAAGGAGCATTTTTCCAAGTTGGCATATAGCTTGTGTTGTCGCAAAGTGTGGAGAACCTATTGAATATGTTGAAAGTGTTGTTCCAAAGTATTTCTGTAGATGAGGATTTCATCCAGATACACCACCACAAAATAATTAGTTAAAAGTCATGTGATATCTTCCATAATCCTCGTGAAAGTTTTTGAGGAATTTGGCAAACCAAAGGGCATGACTAGTTATTGGTTGAGGAGCGTGATTATCTTTGTGTTTCATAGGTCTTTGTTTTCAGTCGTGTTTATACCCCATGAAGATTGTACACCCCATAATACTATATAGCCCTCCACGTGGGGGGGTTGTAGGTGGGGCTTGCCCCCCTTGCGGGGTCCTGGTGAAAGTGGGCCCTTGGCAGAGATTTGGGGGTGAAGCCCCCAAAGGAAAAAATTACTTGTAAATGTATATTGTAATTTCATAGTAAATATGGATCGTTCATTACAAGGTCGCAGATCTGACGGTAGAATTTATGTTAGGGTTTTTTTCCCTAGAAGGAAACCCTCTTTTATGAGGGAAATTTATTGCAGCTATGCATCATTGTGAGTATTGTATTATGAGAGAGGAGATTGTGAGAGAAAGAAGAGGAAGTTACAGCGGGTGTGATGTAGGTTGTATCCCTTCATTTGTTGGATAATAAAAAGGAAGGACCTGGAAATTTCTCTGGTGGAAGTAGTACACACTGTGTGAACCACGTATATCTATGTATCTATTGTATTGTGCATCTTCTGTGCTTTATTTCCACATTTTATTTTATTTTATTGCTCCGCGATCCTGTTTTTCTAATACCACCCATTCAAAAATACCTTCTTTTGAATTGAAGGCAATTTTCCATACATTTGTCGATTCTATTGGGACCTAATGGTATCCAGAATTCAAATCAACCTTACTGAAGTATTTTTCCCCCTTGATCTGATCAAGGAGATCATTGATTTAGGGAATCGAGTACTGGTTCCTGACTGCAATTTTATTTAGAGCCCGGTAATCAATGTAGAGTCGCCAAGTCCCATATTTATTCTACACTAGCACCATTGGGCTTCCACAAAGTGATGAGTTGGGTCAGATGTGCCCCTTGTGGATAATTTATTGTATCTGACACTTAATATCCTCATTTTCTAGCAGATAGTGGTGATATACTGGCCCATTAGATAACGGTGCATCAAAGGTCAGATCGATGGGATGCTTGACCTGAAAGTGCAGAGGTACCCCAATAGGCGATGAAAATATATCTTTGTATTCTCCACGATCTTATCCACTTTCTCCTACTACATGGAGAGGTCATTCATGGAGGCCATGGATATGGTTGTAACCTTTTTCTCACTCTGAGAGAAAATCACAAAGAAGACAAACTTCCTGGTCTAATAAATGACCTTCCTGCATTGCTTGGCAAAGATCAAGGAAATAACACTAGGTGGGGAAACCTCAGGTATCCTGTACAATTTCTTGTTCAAAGTAATAATAACATTGTGAGGTCTAGACTCATATACAACATGATGTTTCCATAAATAAGGTTTTCCCAAAAGAACAACACAAAATTCAATGGGAGAAACATCACACAATACCTCAAATTTGAATGGCTTGATGCCATATGGCAGGCGACACTGTTGGATGACACAAAGATTGATTCCTTTATGGATACATCTGATGGTGTAGGGTTGTAGGTGTGGCATTGTCAGGAAGGCTAGAAACTTGACGACCTTTATTGAGATGAGTTTATTTTGGCTAAAACTATCAACGATGAAGTGCTGCAGAGTTCCTTTAACCCACATTTGTGAATGAAATAAGCGCTCACCTTACTTTGGCTCACCAGGTTTAATGGGCTCGCTCTTGATGGTAGTACCAGTGGCACTAGGTTCTGCATCAATGAATTTTCTCCCCTTTTCTAGCTCTGACTGAGAGTCAAAACCTACATCTGATTCAAAGGATTTTACCTCAACCACCAATAACTACTTTGAGCAGTAATCAATAATTTTATGGTAGGGGCTCTTATGGAAGTCACACCACTTACCAGTATCTTTATTTGTCTTCTCATTGTGCTTCATTTTTTGCGGCTTGGACTGTTTTTCCTGAGGTTTCCCATATTTTCTTTGTCCTTTGTTTTGCGGTTTGGGGCTTCCCTTTCCCTGCTTCTGCTATGAGGGGTTCCTAGACCCAAACTGTCACTACTTTTGTTTCAACTTCTGTACGATTTTGATGAAATATTGATAGGCCGCACCCAAGGATGAGATGTCCAATACCTCTTTTTTTGTCTAGATGTATCTATGCAAACCGTCGCGATACTTGAGCACTAGATTTCGCTCAAAATCTTTGATACCCAACTTTGTGCGCAAGGTATGGAAGACATTAGTGAACTATGGAACTGTTTGGTCTCTTTCTTGCCGTAGTGTGGTCCATCTTGTATACAAGTCATCATAACTTCCAACAGGGTAGTATTGTTCCTTTATACCATCCCTGAAGGAACCCCAAGTGGGTGCAACTACAAATAATGTGGATCCCTCTATTTCCTTTTTCTCATAGAAAGTCTCCCACCAATATTTGACATGGGAGACGGCCTCGAGGAGCACAAATGTAACCTTTTCTCTACTGAAAAATTTGTGGAAAAACAAATACCCTTCTAGAAGGTCTAACTATTTATCTATGGCATCAACATCTATCTGACCTTCAAATATAGGGATATAAAAGTTGATATGTACCTTGAAGGGGGTGGTGCTTCTGCTTGAGGTGGATGCGTTGCTTGTTGGAAGTCGTCGAAGGTGTTAGCACATAGGATGTGTAGGGGTCAAAATATTTTTCTATTTCTAGGTTTGAGTCATATGATCTTTAAATTTTTAGGTTTTGAGATATACGTCATGTCATAAATCATGTTTGATTCTTCCATGAGTATAGTTTTAATTTTAGTCTTTGTAAGAACCATGGTTTCATGATATTGTTCATCATCATGAAAGAAGTAAGGGTCAGCATGGGTCACACCTTTGGTATTAAAATCATCATCATTGTATGTCTTTCCTCAAAGGTATGTACAAAAGTTTCCATTATATCAGTGTCAACCATTTCAGGGTCAAGCCAAGTGTCCAATCTACTTGCTGCAAACTCACCTAAAAGTTCACAGAGTATCAAGAAGTACCTTATGCACTTATTTCTCATCATTGTACTTTGAAAAAATGTAAAGGGATATCTCACCATTTTCAGCACATTCAATGCATTATGTTCTTCATGATTGTTTCAAGGAATAACTCTAACAGTTTGAATGAAGCACATTGCCATAGTTTGAAAATTGGCGTTGCAAACTAGTCGTAGCAAATGAAAAGGATTGGATGCCTCCACCTAAGTCCAAAAAAAATTCATGACACACCAAGTACTTCTTTGGTGATTTCATGATGTTTGAGGGTGGAATGAACTGCAAACTATTGTATATGTTTCCTGCACTGCAAAATGTTAAATGTTTTATGTGTTTCCAACTCTCTGCACCATTAAAACCCAGAACTTCGATATCCTAAACCCTGGTCATTTTCAATATTGTTATAACAAAGAAACATCTTACAATTTCCTCTTGAAAACAACAACATTATCCACTACCAACTCTGCACTGCAAACTATCCATTACAACTCTGTGTTGCAGACTGTGCACTGCAAACTGGCACTGCGAACCCTATGTTTCTTGATAGATATAACCCTTTCTAGTTGAGATTCATCTAGGATCGAGGTTTTAACCTATCAACTCATATTTTTCTCCTCATACGTGGAAAATCTTGCAAACTGGCACTACAAACCCTCTATTTTACACAGAGTTGCTTCAATTTTTGCTTGTCTGTAGTTTCATCTAGTTTAATTTTTGTTTCTTTTTTCCCACTTCCTACTTGGAACATGTTCATACTCACACTATTTATGTGCATAAATTGTTCATTCAAGTAAACCCTAAGTTGTGTCATCTCTATAAACAAACCTTAAATTTCATGTTTTTATTACATATCTCATAACAATTTGTCAAAAGAGGGTACATGAGGTTTTCCAAAACAGTCATTATGGACAGTCAGCAAGGCAAGAAGATCCACAAAGGGGGAGATATTGTGAGAGATAAACCACATGACATGCAACTCATCCATTATGAACCATTTTTCAAGGAATCTTTCTAGTGGGTGAGCTACCTGAACTTTTGTGAGAAAATGAAAAGAGGACATTCTGAAGTAGCTATGTCATTTGCACTCAACTTCAGTGGGACAAAGAATAAAGAGGGGGTGTTGGAGTTTGAAGTCTCTGAGAAATCTATTTTTGTAGCCACATAGATACATGATTGTGGTGAGAAGTGGTTTAAATCCATGTCTTTGAAATCTTTGTTCTCCAAGGAATTCCTAAAACCTAAATATCAAGGAGACAATCTATCCAAAGGAGTGCCAAGAAATCACATGCTGGATTATTTTGACAAGTTTCTCAAGGTCATTCAAAGTTACTTCGTGTGTGAATGAAGGTTCAATATGGTATATCAATACCATATCAGATTACTACTACACTTCACCGGGAAAGATTCCAAGAACCTTCCTTTTTATATTTTCAGGATTATCTGAAAGATGTCAGATAGGGTCCAGGCTAAGTCCAAGAAAGTAAATACTAGTGTTTTTAACTCTGGTTTAATCAAGATTCTATTACTAGAAGAGTTGAAGAAGACTAACACTAACTGGGAGACTTTCCTAGTTGCATCAGGTTTTCAGCCAGATATTGCTCACAGACCACGGTCCAAAATACAAACACCTACCCCTGTTGAGAAGATTGTGCATTCATGTTCAAGCAAGAAGAGGAATATGACCAAAAGTGACAAATCCTTTCAGGTTACTGATAAAACAGTTGAAGGTGGTCCCTCAAAACCTCTTGAAAATGAAATTTATCTTGTGGAAGAACCTACACCTATGGAGATATCATCAAGAAAATCAAGGATTTTGAAGGGAAAAAAAAACATATCTTTTCCCTATTTGTTACTGCAGAAACATTCAAATTTAGAAGACCTTTCACCAGATCAACAACTAAACAACATGTTCCTATGGAATATATTGTAACATAAGCCTCATCTCATCAAAATTACAAATATCAACCTTCCAAGCATCCCATAGAGATTATTGATATCAGCACTCGTCCTCATGAAAGTAATCCTACTTTCAAAGGACTCATGATCCAAATTAAGGATGCAAGAACTAAAAATGATAAATTGAAGAAGGAGCATTTGGAGGCTTGAATCAAGCTAAAGGATATGTTATACCTATATGAGGAAATTATTGATAAATCAAGATACATGGCTAAGAGGTCTTTACCCCTTCACAAGAAACTCAAGAATGTGTATAAACAGAAGAGAGCTTGACAAGCCGAGATCGGGAAATTAAAAGAAGACTTGCAGCCCTTCAAAGAGAAAGTAAAAAAAAGGAATCTAGATATGTTGGCTAAGGTCAATACTAGAAGGAGTACCAGGAAAATATGAATACAGGATACTACTTCACACCAGCATCATTTTTGTCATGGTTAACTTTTTTGCATACAATTATAACCTAAGTGATGATTTTGGGTCTTGAGTTGAAGTTAACATGTTCATATGATTTCTCCAAGGTTACTTCATGTTGCAAGGAGTTTCTACTATCTTCTGGAAGGTTTTTCCCACTTCTTGTGCAATTTTTAAAGGTTGGAATCCTTTTTGGAGGTAAACACGCACCTACAGGAAAGTTCATGGCATGTGGACTCATTGGCATTGTGAAATGGGTGTTTTAGGACAGTTTGCAAAACAAGTGCTGCAAACGTGGAGAAATGAGAATTTTGAAGATGAAATGGATTGTTAGGTATCAAGCTGAACTTAGATAATCATTTAGGAGATTAGTTGCAGATCATACAGCCAATTGCCTTGAGGCGTTTCCTACAGTAAAGCCACATCATCAAGTTGTTCAGGGTTGTTCTAAACGTTTCCAAAATCTTCCTAGAAAATAGCATTCTATTTACATTCTTTTTGTACACCTAGTGCCATGCCTTTATTAGGAATATAATCCTATGAGGAAGTCAGGTGGCGAATTGTAAATAGGTTTTTGGATATTTTGTCATTTAATATGCATTGTAACATGATAGGGGGTTCGAATGGTTAAGAAGAGAAGCTCTTATCTTTAGTTTCAAGATGTAACAGAGTTTCCTGATGTATGTACTAGACTCAAGAATCTTTAATAGTGAAAAATCATATATTTTCCTATTGTCATTTATGTTCTATCTCACTTTGGTGTTAGTTTATGGTGAAGGATTCATCGTGATGCTTTCTTTCATATTACAGTAATGATTTATTGTTGGTAATTTATGCAAGTTGATCAAATTGTTTTCTCTTTTTGTTTAAAAAGTTCTTATTCAATGATATTTCTTCCATATGTGTTCCATAAGTACTTGATGTGACCTGATACACATATTTTACCTTTCTTGATAAGTCTTCTATCTTCCATTTATATCTCTAAACACTCATTTGAAGCTATTCAAAACCTTGCTTGCTAGTGTGTATTGTATGGAGGGTTTTGTGATTGACATCATAAACTGAGTTTCAAACCCATTTACCACACTTTTAAAACATTATTATCTAAAATTTTGATGGGCATTAGGCTTACATATACAACAGCCTAGGTGTAACTTCTAGTGCTAATAGAAGGATTTGTGAAAAGTTGTCCATCATCTCGTTCCTCTTTCGCTCAAGGGATTCCTTGAGAAACATTTTGAAAGGATATATTGTCTCGTCGTCTTTATTTTCACCCACCATGGACATTTTTTTGGGCGTGCGAGAGTAGTTTTTCTCAAGAGAAACAAGCTCGAGACCCAAATCTCTATACCCTGATCGTGCCAGGGACATGCATTAAAAAAAAAACAAGGAGCAAACTTATTTGATACCAATGATCTGAATTTATGAGAGAGATGAAATGAAACCATATATTTATAATATTAACACAGAGGCATAGTGAAAAATAATAGAGATACAATAAAACTTGGTTTCTATCAAATAAGAAATATGTTGAAAACTGTAAAATGTAGACTGAAAAGAAGCTTGCTAGAATGGTGGCAGCTTATCTCTAAGAAGATATGTGACATCTACACTCATTCGAAAGAATATGAGTACAATGAGGATCTGAAGGAATTTTTACAATAAACATAAATGCAAAAACCCTAGACATCCAAAAACCTAACCCTAGGAGATAAAGTGCCAAAATTCATGTGGGTCGCGTTGGTGTAAGTTAGCACATCAACTTCTCGGGGTTGTAACTTTTGCGTACGATCTTCGTTTAGAGAGAACAATATCTCGTTGGAAAGGTATTGAAGAGGAGATATATTTAGTAGGATAAATCAAATCCTTTATCTATTATTGAGTTTCATGATCTTAAAAAAGTGCCATTTAAGCCCTCAAAATGCCCCCAAAAGATTAAGAACCGAAAAAATGCTAAAAATAGTAAGTTGCCAAAAAACCTATTTTGAGCTAGTTGGAAAAGGTGGGTGGCCACTGACATCCTCCTAGATCAATCCTCCCCCATTTGGAAGCAATGTAATCTATTGCATTGAGTTCCCCCATCATATGAGAAAAGTTCTGTTGAATTTGGCCCCGGGTGAGCCTTGGTGCACAAGTTTCCCTGCTTTGACAACATGATAAAGATGGGTCCTCTATTGGAGATTTCCCTTGAACTATGTTTCCATGATCTGATCAGTGTGTTCATGCTCCATTTAGTCAGGTTTGATATATTTTGGTGGCAATTTATTTTCTGTCTCCGAGGTGTCCAATAATGGTGGAAAATAAGGCCGAAGGAGGTCCACATTGAATACTAGGTGCAAACCAAGGAATGAGGGAAGGTTGAGATCAAAACAATTGTCACCCATAACATTGGTGATGGTGTAGGGTCCATAGTGGGATGGAAAAAGATTCTAATGATGCCTTGCAAGGTGTTCTTTCTGCAGGTGTAGCCAAACTTTGTCTCCCACCTAAAACTGGTGTGGCACTCGGTGTTGATCATGGTGTTGTTGGATGTGTTGGATCCACTCAATGCACTAGGTGGATTTGTTATCTCCTTTTGGATCATGCGATGCCTGGGTGGCCACAAGGGGTAATGCAACATCCATGGCACCCAATGATTGAAATCCCAACCCCAACTGAAAGGGGATGTGGTTGATTGAGCTATGTATGGCTCTGTTGTAGTTTTGTTGAACATAAGGAATAATATCATCCCAGGTTCGGGGGTGCTTGGAATTGTACATGTGAAATATGTGCACAATCATCCATTTGACGACCTTGGTTTGGCCATCTATCTGGGGATAGAAGGAAATGGACTTGGTGAGCTTGTTTACCAGAAGTGACTAGACGCTAGACCAAAATGTGTTGAGGAACCAGTTATCCTGATTTGAGATAATGGTTTGTGGGATCACAAAGTGTACCCACACTCATTCACAGAATATCTTGGAAGTGGCCTCTGCTATGATGCTCTTCTTGCAGGTGTCCAGAATTGCCATCTTGGAAAAGCGATCAACAACCACAAAAACATAGTCATTTCTCTGCTTGGTGGACTGTTGAGACCCGAAATTGACATCCCCATTACCCTATTATACTCTTCACCTATACCTTTTTGGCCTACCTAAAGCTTGAGTGAATGACAAGAACGCTACCAATTGCCAGTAATAAGGTCATAAGGTAAAGTATGGTTAATTCATGCATTTTGTTATTTATTGAGTTAAGGAATTAAATATTTCATGTACTAATGCTCGATTTGTCATATGTGAATCTTTGACCTCTAGATGTATAGCGTTCCTGTACCATCTCATCCATCTGGTACCCGCATGCCAAGAATATTTCTCTCTGAATCCGGTACTAAGCGCATCCAGTACTAAAATAACATCTGTTGCGATTCGGTACCAACACACACTGTTATGATTCAGTACCAATGACCACGCAGTGTCATGATCCGGTACCACCTTTTGCGCCATGTCGTCATCCAGTACCATCTGCCTGTTACGATCTGGTACTAATATGGAAGAGCCTAATGCACTAAGTTAAGTGCCAGATCTCACCTAATTCAATTGGTGGACGTCTATTTGTTTTAGCAAGGATATGATAAAAACAATTTGTTAATTGCCTCATCCTCATGCACTTCGTGTCATGAGGATGAAGCTAAAGATGTAACCAAATAATTGAACTTAACAACTGATTGATTTGCAAATCACTTCGCCTCCTTGTGTTTCACGATTCAGACTATTAAATAGTCGTGGCAAGGATGGTAGAGAGAGTAGGAGAGTTAGCATATCACCAATATCTAAAACAACGTATGATAGCACATAATATATTCAGAGTGAAGATTAATAGAATGTTATTTTATCTCCATATTTTGATTATTCATGATTGAGTATGAGTTGATTTGTTAACGAAAGTATGATTTTATGTTCTGAAATGTGAGTTAGAGTAATGTGTGTGTTAAAAGAAAGCTTCATGTAGACTTCAATAGCTGACATGTTGAAGCGGCAAGGGCCCACCGCCCAACAAAGGTCAGCCTCTTTGTATATTAGCATTAGTATTTGTTTCCAGTAGTATAAACATTGAATTAGCTAAATCTTTAACTCTGTTAGATGATAGCAGTACATATTAGATTAAGATTTCCATTCTATAATTGCTTAGAGATCTTTAATTGTTCTATTTTTGCATATGCCACGTTTCTGTTCTCATGAATTTGACTTCCTTGAGTGATCATAGATGTTGGCAACAATAGTCAAAACTTCTTGGATAAAAACTAGTGAAGTTCATTGTGAACCACATCAGAACCAACATATTGACTATTGAACTACCCATGCTATGCTTTGCTGATTGATGTGTGATTTCTTTTCAGAAGTGTGGATTGCATAGTTAGTTTTCCGGGACAAATATCAGAGTTGATCTATCAAACCAATTCCATCTCATACTTGCATGTGCCATAATGGAATAGATAGCCTCTTTGTGAAAGACAACTGAAGTGCATTGCAGTTTGCTATTTTGATTTGTTTCCAGCATGCATAATCTAGTTTAATTCTATACTCGTGACATTAGAAATTACCTTTCTTGCTGGTGTCTTGTAACTCTGTTGATTACGAATCCCGGATTGATAATTAATGAGTGAATTATACTAAACATATAAGTAGCACAACATGGATGAAAGGCTTGACATGTAGTAAATAGAGATCAATTCACAGGTCCTTTCAGGAGTAGGTAGAGGAGTGTACATGCCTTGTTTCTTAATGGTCGTTTTGGCAATAGCACGGGTAGTGCAGGACCAAATATACTTGCTAACATCATGTCAAAGTTTTGACTAGTAGAAATGTCATTGCAACACTGTCACTATCTTTTCCACTACGAAGTGTACTACCACTCGAATGCAGTGGACTTCCCAAATCAGCTTCGCTCGTTCACTTGATGGAATGCATAGCTGGACCAGATGGCACAACAACATGTCCTGAATATGGAAATTGGTGACAATTGTGTTTTTTCCCAACATCTGGTAGGTGTGGGCGAAGTCAGGATCTGTCTCATAGAGGTGGGGCCATCCAGATGTCTTGTGGCCATAAGAATCGATCATTGTGGTGAGCATCACGACTGGAGGTCGGCTAAGGAAATCAATGACTAGGTTGGTACTTCATGTTTGATACTTGATGTTGAGGTGGAACTATTGAAAATATGTGGACCACTTATGATGATAGTCATTCTGCAAGTTTCCTTGTGTCTGCATGAACTGTAGCAGCCTATGATCAGTGTAGATGACTGTCTCCTTCCCAATAATGTAATGCCTCCACTAGTGGCAGGCTTGCACAATGGAGTAAATTTCTTTGTCGTAATTAAGGTACTTACATTATGACATATGATAGTGTCTCACTAGGATAGGTCACTGGGTGGCCACGCTGAGTGATGACTGCACCCACAACATAGTCTGAAGCATCTATCTTGATCTAAAAGGGTTTTTGTTTGCTAGATAATGAAAGCATTGGGGCAAAGCACAAGCGTTGCTTCATATCCTCGAATTCTTTATGTTGGGACAAGCCCCACACAAGTTTTTCCTTACCACAACCTCTGGTTATTTGGATGAGGGCCCATGCAATATGGGAGAATCCCAACACAAACCTTCAATGGAAATTGGCAAGGCCTAAGAGGCTCTGAAGCACAGTGAGTGTGGTTGGGTCTAGCTAGTCATGGACGAATTCGATCTTGGTTGGATCAACATGTACACCATGTGCATCAAAATTGTAGCTAAGGTATTATACCCTTTCCATGTCGAAGGAGAATTTTCCAAATTGGCATATATCTTGTGTTGCTACAGAATTTGCAGAACCTGCTGAATATGTTGCAAGTGTTATTTCCAAGTCTTGTTGTAGACGTGGATGCCATCTAGACACACCTCCATAAAATAATTAGTGAAATTATGAAATATATTTTCCATCATCCTCATGAAAGTTGTTGGGGAATTTGTCAAACCAAAGGGCATGACCATCCATTAAAAAATACCTTCTTTTGACTTGAAGGTGGTTTTCCATACATCTCTCAGTTCTATTGGGACCTGATGGTATCCAAACTTCAGATCAATCTTACTGAAGTATTTGGCCCCCTTTATTTGATCAAGGAGATCGTCAATTTGTGGAATCGGGTATCGGTTTCTGACTATAATTTTATTTAGGGCCTAGTAATCGATGCATAGTCTTCAAGTCACATCTTTCTTCTACACCAGCATGATTGGGCTTCCAAGAGGTTATGATATGGGTCAGATGTGCCCCTTGTGGAGAATATATTGGATATGCCGCTTGATCTCCTCATTTTCTATCATAGACCGATGATATATTGGCCCATTGGGTAGTGGTGCGTCGGTGGTCATATCGATGGGATGCTTGACCTGACAGTGCATAAGTACCCTAATAGGTGATGAGAAGATGTCTTTGTATTCTTCCATGATATTATTTTCTTACTCTTGCTGCATGGAGAGGTCAACGCGAAGGACATGGATGTGGTTGCAACCATTCACTCACTCTGAGAGTGAATAAAAAAGAATACAAACTTCTCGGTCTGAGAAATGACCTTCTTACATTGCTTGGAAAACATCAAGGAAATAACACTAGGTGGGAAAACCTTGGGTATCCTATATAATTTCTTGTTCAAAGAGGCATATAATCATATACAACATGATGTTTCCATAAATAAGGTTGGCCCAAAATAACATCACAAACTTCAAGGGTAGCAACATCACACAATACATCATCTTTGAATGGCTTGATGCCATATGATGGGTGACACTGTTAGTTGACATGAAGATCACTTCCTTGATGGAGCCATCCAATGGTGTAGGGTTGTGGGTGTGGCATTGTCGGTAAGGCTAGCCACTTGAAGACCTATGCTGAGATAAGGTTCTTCTGGCTACTTCTATCAATGATGAACTGCAATGGAGTGACTTTAACCCACATCTGTGAATGAAAGAGGCACTCACCTTCCTATGGCTCATTAGGTTCACTAGGCTAGATCTTGGTGGTAGAAACGGTGACAGTGGGTTCTACATCAATGATCTGTCTCCCCTTTTCTATTTCTGACTCAAAGTTCGAACATGCATCTAATACAGAGGCTCTTACCTCAACCACCAATGAATTCTTTGAGCATCAATCAACATTGTTATGCCAAGGGATCTTATGAAAGTCACACCACTTCCTGGTATCTTTGTTTGACTTCCCATTGTCCTTCTTTGCTTGCAACTTGGACTGGTTTTCCTGAGGTTGCCCATCTTTTCTTTTTCCTTTGTTTTGTGGGTTGGTTCTTCCCTTTCCCTACTTTTTCTATAAGAGGTTCCCAGACCCAATATGTTGCTACTTTTGTTTCATCTTCTACTCAATTTTGACATCATATTGATAGTTCACGCCTAAGGATGAGATGTCAAAAAAATACATTTATGTCTGGATGTATCTATGAAGACCACCATGGTACTTGAGCACCATATGTCACTCAGAATATTTGATCCCAAACTTGGTTCGGATGGTATGGAAGACATTAGTGAACTCTGGCATTGTTTGGTCTCTTTCTTGCCGCAGTGTGCTCCATATTGTATACAAGTTGTCATAACTTCCAACATGGTAGTATTGTTTCTTAATATTTTTCATGAAGGAACCCCAGGTGGGTGAAATTGCAAATAATGTGGATCCCTCTATTTCCTTTTTCTCATAGAAAGTATCCCACCAATCTTTGACATGGTGGACACCCTTAAGGAACAAAAATGTAATAGTTTCTCTATCCAAAAAGTTGTGGACAGAAAAATACCCTTCTAGAAGGTTTAACCATTTATCTTCGGCGTCGAAATCTATTTGACCTTCATATATAGGAATATAAAAGTTGATATGTACCTTGAATGGGGTGGCACTTCTGCTTGAGGTGGATGCGTCTCTTACCATCATTCATCGAAGGATTTGTGCAAGGTTGTCCATCATATCATTCCTCTATCGCTCTAAGGCTTCCTCAAGCAACATTTTGAAAGGATCTCTTGTCCCTTCGTATTTATTTTCACCCACCATGGATAGTTTATTGGGTGTTTGTGATAAGTTTTCCTCAATAGAAACAAGCTCGAAACCCAACTCTCTATACCCTGATCGCGTCGGGGACATGCATTAAAAAAACGACAAGGAGAAAACCGCTCTGATACCACTTATCCACATTTATGAGAGGAATGAAATGAAACCACATATTTATAATAACAACATAGAGACACAGTGAAAAATAACAAATATAGATTAAAACTTGGTTTCTATTAAATAATAAATATACTCAAAACTATAAAATGCAAACTGAAAACAAGATTGCTAGAATGGTGGCAACTTATCTCTGAGAAGAGATGTGACAGCTACGCTCATTTGACAGCTACGCTCATTTGCAAGAAGATGAGTACAATGAGGCTATGAATTACTTTTTACAATAAACATGAATTCCAAAACCATAGACATCCAAAAACCTAACCCTAGGAGATGCAGTGCCAAAAGTCATGTGGGCCCCATTGGGATAAGTTAGTACATTAACTTCCCAGGGTTGTAACTTTTGCATACGATCTCTATTTAGGGAGCACGATAACTCGTTGTAAAGGTATTGACAAAGAGATTCATTTAGGGGGCTCAATCAAATACTTTATTAATAATTGAGGTTCCTGATCATGAAAAAGAATTGTTTAGGCCCTCAAAATGGCCTTAGGAGTTTAGGAACCGAAAAACTGTTAAAAATAGTAAGTTGCCAAAAAAATATTTTGAGCCAGTTGGACAAGGTGGGTGGCCACCGATATCCTCTTGGATTAGGAGAATTTATGATGTATCATAGACATATGATATCACATGAGAGAAATAAACTCAGATATTCAGAGAAACTCCATTCCATATATGACAAGGAAATTCTTGCCATCATGCATGCTTTGGAAAAATTTAGACAATACTTGGTAGGTGAAAATTTGTGGTTAAGATTGACCACAACAAGTTGAGACACTTCTTTGGAAAAAAGGACTTAAATGAGAGGTAGCTCCAAAGATTCAAAAACAAACCCCCCCACTAATCCAAGTGACACTGGCGCAGGAAAAATTCCACCAACAGAAAATTCAAGGGGAGCCAGGGAGGCTCCAGAAGGAGAACCTAAAACAGAAGAATCAATATTGGGATAGGCAGAACATGAGTCTGCTGAACATTTAGGAGACATAGAAAATCTAGTTTCTTAACCATCCATCAGTAGAATGGTAGAATAAGAAGGAAATGTAGCCACAGAGACTGAAACCTTTGGGTTTCCAATCTTGTGTATTTTCAGAAACATTGGCATGAAGAATATCCCATTATCATCATTACCCACTTTCAGAGGTATGTCAACTAAAGATCCAGATTTATTTTTATTCGAATTTGACATATTATGTAGAAGCTATA
>SNQJ01S0040945.1:67920-95998 GCA_010110895.2 Picea sitchensis
ATTGTCTCCTAGAGAAAAACAAAAAGTAATTCAACTAAGTGCAAATTACATGTGGCACGATGATTGCCTCTACAAAACAGGACCAGATTTGGTGATCAGGAGATGTGTAAGGGAAGATGAAATTCATGATATTTTACAAGCCTGCCATGATTTCCCTTGTGGAGGACACTTCGTAGACAAAAGGACTGCTTACAAAGTTCTGCAATCAGGTTACTAATGGTCTCACATTTTCAGAGATGCTAAAACCTATGTATCCAATTGTGATGAATGTCAACGAATGGGTAAGCCTATTGCATGAGACCAAATGCCACTTCAAGCCCAAGTAGTCACTACACCATTTGAGAAATGGGCATTAGATTTTGTAGGGCCCATTAACCCTGCATCTAAAAAGAAAAAGTATATACTTGTATGCACTAACTATGTGACTAAATGGGTTGAAGCAAAGGCTTTACTAGCTGCAAGTGAAAAATCAGTGGTAGATTTCCTTTTTAATGATATCTTTACTAGATTTGATGTACCGCGAGAAATTGTGATTGATCAGGGAACTCAATTTGCCTCTCATCTAATCAAAGTTTTTACAGAGCAGTACCAAATCAAACACAGGAAATCTGCACCCTATCATCCACAAGAAAATGGACAAGTAGAATCCACCAACAAAGTTATTGATTCCATTCTTACCAAAATAGTACAGCTACACCATAAGGATTGGGCTGACATATTATTAGAAGCCTTATGGGCTTATAGAATCACCTGGAGGAATACAATAGGACATACACCCTATGAGTTAGTGTATGGGAAGCAAGTGCTTCTCCCTATAGAATTTTAGATCAAAACCTTCAGGACTGCAATACAAGTTGGCATGAACTTGGATGAAGCCCAACAACAAATACTCTTGCATCTTAATGAGTTGGATGAAACCAGGTAGGAAGCACTTCAAAGGACTACCCTCATTCAAGAACAGAGAACAAAATGGCATGACAAGTATCTCAAAAAGAAAAAAATTCAACAAGGAGATTGGGCCCTATTGTATGACAACAGATTCAAGAACTTTAAAGGTAAGCTAACCACCCGTTGGATGGGACCTTACGAAATTGACATTATCTACGATAATGGTTCAATCAGGATAAAGACAATTGATGAACAACAGACACCACTACTTGTGAATGGTCACCGGTTGCGAGTTTACAACAAACCTTTGTCAAAAGAAGAATTCTTGACTCGTATATTACAGAATTCAGACATGCAGATGATCAGTAAGGAAGGAGATCCTCCTACTCACCCACATTGATTGATTGGTTTATTTGAAACTTTTTGTACATAGGTGTGGATTGATTTTTGTTAATAAGCTGAAGGTAACAAAAGACTCTTACCTCCTTTTGTTTTACTTTCACAAATTTTCTTTTATTTTGTAAGCAAATTTTTATAATCTATTTGATCCTTCATGAACTTGATAAACATCAGTTGTAGGCATCAACAATATTATGTTCTGTTTCGGTACCAGAAATCTTGTTCTAGTCCAGTACCAGTCTGGTACTTGAGTCTATCCTTCTATAGTGCTATCAAGACATATTACCTAATTGACAAAGCATATTTCAAAATCGTATGTCCATTAATCTGAAGTATGAAGCCATGCAAAAACCACTTAAGATGGAACCACAAAGCCAAATGCAGTACCAAATGGCAGCCCTCCTGTTGACAACTAAAGGGAAGTATTTTAATTTCTTTTGGTTCTGTTGCTAAGAAGTATTTTAATTTCTTTTGGTTTTGTTGCTGAGAATAAATTTAATTTATTTTGGTTCTGTTGCTTAAAAAGAGGAACAAAATTTTTACCTATGATTGCTCAAAGAACCATAATCCGCTTCAAAGACTAGAAGTTTCCTTTACCCAGTATTTCAGCATGATTTAAAAATATATATATTAGCCTATAAACAACTATGTCACCCTAACTTGACTTCAATAGTATTCATTGGATTATCTTATTAAAGAGTAACATATGAGTATATGAACACTCTCTACCATGGGCACACTACCAAAATTTTTATGGCAGAGGATGTACCAGTACCCTAAGGAAACTTTAGGTCATTATCTTATGGACAACTTCAGATAAAATTATACATCTGGATCACTCTAAAGAAATAATGTGCATAAAAGTTTATTTTTCCTTCAGAAAAATCTTTAACATACATACAAAAGAAGAGTATATTCCTTCCAACCCAATACCATCCCACCCTGTAAAAAGGTTTTCAGATGAGCCTCCCCTGTCACCATGCAAAGTACTCTTTAATACAAACCAAAACGGGTGACTATGGACAAGAAGCCTCTGATGGAAAAAGGGTTTAAGAGACTAACCTGCCGGGATACTGAAAAGATCTATTGGCAGCGGGTACCGGTATGTGGTATGACTATGCAAACCCATCAGGGTACTGAACAAACCTGTTGGCAATGGGGCATTTTTCCTGGGGAAGGCACCTCTCACTAATTATCACAACTACCCCACCAAAGTACTGAACAGGATTGCTAGCAGTGGGTTCTGGTTGAAAAATGTCTCATCTATACTTGTTTGATTGAAAAGATCACTTTTTGTCCTCTAAAACAAAAAAAAAGAGTAAAGGTCATTATTGGCTCTCATGAGATACAAAAATCCAGATGAATCAACAACATAATTACTCCAAGCAAATGTCCATTTGAGAATCACCCTAAGTCAACTTACCAGTCTGCATCTAAAGCCTACACTATCTAAGAAGGAAAATTCTTAAGAGTGGAGCCCTAACTAGGGAGTCTAATCTGCTTATATTGTGAAATTTATCTTTAAACCAATGATAGTAAATCTTTGAAGAAAGTTAGGTGGGATCTGTTCTTTTGGCATATATATATATATATATATATATATATATAAATTCCCCTGTTTCATTGTTGAATGCTACCTCTGTCAATAATCCATTAAAAGAAGGGCAATTTCATTTTTGGCATGAGATGCAAATATATATGTATTCCCCTATTTCACTGTTGAATGCTACTTCTGTCAATAATCCATTCAAATAAGGGCAATTTCATGAGATCATATGATAAGTGATAAGCTGTAATTCTAAAATTTGATTGATTTCTTTTACTCTTGTCATCTTTTCTCCATTATGATATCAAATGTTGAATCTTCTTGCCTACATATATACAACATCTTCGGCATGGGGGAAGGTCAAAGAGCCCCTTCAGAACTCTTTTCCAGACTTACATGATCACCCTGTAGAACCAAATACAAAAGAAGATAAGAACATCAGAAGTACATGACATTCCCGTACCAATTTTTCAAGAAGCTTCAGTCTAAAAGGATGAATTTTGACAATTTACAAGCAGTCACACATGCTATGGGTATCAATCATACAAAGGTGAAAGCAAAGGTAACATGGTATTTATTTTCCTATAATCATAAAACTACAATAAATATGAAAAGCTATACTATTTTTATGACCTTAGTATTAAACCCATGCGCCTATCCCTCATACCCATATGCCTAAACCTAATTAATCCTCTCATAGCTCTTGAACATGGTTAAAGGCAAAAATCATATCAAAATATGAAGCATGCATAGAAATGATAAGCCACGAATATATTTCGTCCTCAATCAAATTCATGAACCTATCTTATACCATGAACCACAATCCAACATTAATTTCAACACCCGAACGTCCAATCACCTATCCCAAAATGATGCCTTGAACACCCAACGTCCTATCCTCATCATTACAGTAATGGGTAGAAATTAAATGGCTTATCTGGTGGCGAAGCCATCCAAATAAGCCTCATTTGGTCATATTTTTTCCTTACAACACCCTCACTTAAACTTACCATTCACAACACCATCACCATACTTCCCCTTGTCATGAGCTTTTCTCTAGTCCCGAGCCTGCTCCTTTCTGGTACCAAACCCTTCATCAATTAACTAAACCCTTGTGCTACAGCCAGATCCTTTTCTCAACTTATAATGATGGTTGTTACTAGACACGAACCGGTTTTCCAAATTTATAGGGAAACTGAGGAGTACCAATTATGTCAATAAAAATATGCTAGATTGGGGTGGATACCATTTTTGAAAAAAATTACAGGCTGGCACGAGAAGATTTCTCAGGAATTTATACAGAGCTTTGATGGAGAGACTGCACATATAGGCAATCTACAACTGATAATTAATGAAGCAACCTTAAGGGAGGTTATAGGACTACCTAGCAGAGGAGCCAAATACTTCAAAGGTGTAGGAATTAACAAAGAAATGTGCCAACAATTCTTGAAGGCAGATCATCAACACCTCGACTAGAAGAAAGGGATCCCTAGGAACTACATCAAAGAAGAATAGCATCCAATGATTACCAGTCTTCAACGATTTGTCACTTGTGAAGGAAGGTATGTCGTGACCTTCATTTATCATCTTTGGCTTCTATTACATTTTGAAGGAGGCCCTGAAATCGATTTTCCATATTTTCTATGGATGATTTTGAATAAAATGGTAAGAGGTGTTAAATCCACCTCCAAAACAGAGAAGACTAGCATTTACCATCAAGGTCTCATTAAAATGCTATTTTTACATGAGCTTAGGAAACAAAGGATTAGTTGGAAAACCCTTATCACACAACACCTTCCCACAGAAAACAAAACTGTGGAAGAGACCTAGCATGCTCCAAAGAAAAGTAAGGAACCCCAAGAGAAAAAGAACAAGAAGGATAAGACAACTCCACCATCATCTAGGGCAGTGAGCCAACATGAAAAAGCAGGGTCTTGTTCCACAGTCAACAAGACTTCTAAAAGCTTCGAATAAAAAGGTAAAAACAAATTAGTTGAGGAGACTTCAACAGTGGCAGTTGAGAAAGAGGGCCATCAGAAAAAATTGATGAAGAAAGGGAAGCATAGCTCAGAAACTAAAAGTAAACAGTCTGTGGCACAACCCCCTATCACCATTTCACAATTAGAGAAGAAGAAAAGGAATCCTGTGAACATCCTTGATCCGGTACCTCCTTGTAAAAGAACTATGAGGAGCATGGAAAGGAAGGGAAAAACAATAGTCAGTCCTCATACACCAGAAGATCCAATCGACCTTACTTCCCCTTCTGAGGATTTACCAATCCAAGATGACATCCCTAGTTTGACCGAGGAGAAAGCCACTCTTACTTTATGTGGGATGAGGGAGGAAGTCGAGGAAAGGGAGTGCATACAACCAGTAATGATGGAGTCAACAAAGATCTTGACAAAAGAACAAATGAGGAAAAGGATTGGGGAATTAAAAAAACAAAATCAGGAACTCCAACAGGAAGTGAAGGAATGTCAACTCTTGGATAGATATATCAAGAAAGAAAATGAGCAATCGAAAGAAACCAGCCAACAAATTCAAGATGGCCATGAAGAGACTTCTAACAAGCTCAAGAAGGTATTATGACTCATACAATACGTTAGGGTCATCAAAAGGGAGTTGAGAGAAGAGGCTTCAGCCATCAACATCATTGATCCACCAAAGTAAAGAACACAGTCTCAAGTTTTGAAAACTTTTGGGTTTTGTTTTCAGTTGCATGAGGACATGCAATGATTTTCGCATGGGGGAATGTTGAGACACGAAATTGACATCCCCATTACCCTATTATACTCTTCACCTATACCTTTTTGGCCTACCTAAAGCTTGAGTGAATGAAAAGAACACTATCAATTGCCAGTAATAAGGTCATAAGGTAAAGTATGGTTAATTCATGAATTTTGTGGTTTATTGAGTTAAGGAATTAAATATTTCATGTACTAATGCTCGATTTGTCATCTGTGAATCTTTAACCTCTAGATGTCTAGCGTTCCTATACCAGCTCAACCATCCGGTACCCGCGTGCCAAGAGTGTTGCTGTCTGAATCCGGTACCAAGCGCATTCGGTACTAAAACAACATCTGTTGCGATCCGGTACCAACACGCACTGTTATGATCTGGTACAAACGGCCACGCACTGTCACGATCCGGTACCACCTTTTGCGCCCTGTCATGATCCGGTACCATCTGCCTGTTACAATCCGGTACTAATATGGAAGGGCCTAATTCACTAAGTTAAGTGCCAAATCTCGCCTAAGTCAATTGGTGGACGTCTATTTGTTTTAGCAAGGCTATGATAAGAACAGTTTGTTAATTGCCTCATCCTCATGTACTTCGTGTCATGAGGATGAAGCTAAAGATGTAACCGAATGATTGAACTTAACAACTGATTGATTTGCAAATCACTTCGCCTCCTTGTGTTTCACGTTTCAGACTATTAAATAGTCGTGGCAAGGATGGTAGAGAGAGTAGGAGAGTTATCATATCACCAATATGTAAAACAACGTATGATAGCACAGAATATATTCAGAGTAAAGATTAATAGAATGTCATTTTATCTCCATATTTTGATTATCCATGATTGAGTATGAGTTGAGTTGTTAACGAAAGTATGATTTTATGTTCTGAAATGTGAGTGAGAGTAATGTGTGTGTTAAAAGAAAGCTTCCCGTAGACTTCAATAGATGACCTGTTGAAGCGGCAAAGGCCCACCGCCCAACAAAGGTCAGCCTCTTTGTAGATTAGCATTAGTATTTGTTTTCAGTAGTATAAACATTGAATTAGCTAAAGCTTTAACTCTGTTAGATGATAGCAGTACAGATTAGATTAAGATTTCCATTCTATAATTGCTTAGAGATCTTTAATTGCTCTGTTTTTGGATATACCCTGTTTCTGTTCTCATGAATTTGATTTCCTTGAATGATCATAGATGTTGGCAGCAATAGTCAAAACTACTTGGATAAGAACTAGTGAAGTTCATTGTGAACCACAACAGAACCAACATATTGACTATTGATCTACCCATGCTATGCTTTGTTGATTGATGTGTGATTTCTTTTCAGAAGTGTGGATTGCATAATTAGTTTTTCGGGTCAGATATCAGAGTTGATCTATCAAACCAATTCCATATCATACTTTCATGTGCCATAATGGAATAGATAGCCTCTCTGTGAAAGACAACTAAAGTGCATTGCAATTTGCTATTTTGATTTGTTTCCAGCATGCATAATCTAGTTTAATTCTATACTCGTGACATTAGAAATTACCTTTCTTACTGGTTTCTTGTAACTCTGTTGATTACGAATCCCAAATTGATAATTAATGAGTGCATTATACTAAACATATAAGTAGCACAACATGGACGAAAGTCTTGACATGCAGTAAATCGAGATCGATTCACAGGTCCTTTCAAGAGTAGGTAGAGGAGTGTACATGCTTTGTTTCTTAATGGTCGTTTTGGCAATAGCACGGGTAGTGCAGGACTGAATATACTTGCTGACATCATGTCAAAGTTCTGACCAGTAGAAATGTCACTGCAACACTATCACTATATTTTCCACTACGAAGTGTACTACCACTCGAATGTAGTGGACTTCCCAAATCAACTTCGCTTGTTCGCTTGATGGAATGTATATATGGACCAGATGGCACAACAACACGTCCTGACTCATAGATCTGTCTCATATAGGTGGGGCCATCCAAATTTCTTGTGGCCATAAGAATCGATCATTGTGGTGAGCATCACGACTAGAGGTCGGCTAAGGAAATCAATGAATAGGTTGGTACTTCATGTTTTATACTTGATGTTGAGGTGGAACTATTGAAAATATGTGGACCACTTATGATAACAGTCATTCTGCAATTTTCCTTATGTCTGCATGAACTGTAGTAGCCTATGATCAGTGTAGATGACTATCTCCTTCCCAATAATGTAATGCCTCCACTAGTGGTAGGCTTGCACAATGGAGTAAATTTATTTGTCATAATTAATGTACTTACAGATGACATATGATAGTGTCTCACTAGGATAGGTCACAGGGTGGCCACGTTGAGTGATGACTGCACCCACAACATAGTCTGAAGCATCTGTCTCGATCTAAAAGGGTTTTTGCGGGCTAGATAATGAAAGCATTGGGGAAGAACACAATCATTGCTTCATATCCTCGAATTCTTTATGTTGGGACAGGCCCCACACAAATTTTTCCTTACCACCACCTTTGTTTGTTTGGCTAAGGGCCCATGCAATATGGGAGAATCCCAACACGAACCTTCGATAGAAATTGGCAAGGCCTAAGAGGCTCTGAAGCGCAGTGAGTGTGGTTGGGGCTAGCTAGTCATGGATGAATTAGACCTTGGTTGGATCAACATGCACACCATGTGAATCAACATTGTAGCTAAGGTATTATACCCTTTCCATGTCAAAAGATAATTTTCCAAGTTGGCATATATCTTGTGTTGCTACAGAATTTGCAGAACCTGCTGAATATGTTGCAAGTGTTATTCCCAAGTCTTGTTGTAGACGTGGATGTCATCTAGACACACCTCCATAAAAGAATTAGTGAAGTTCTGAAATATATTTTCCATCATCCTCATGAAATTTGTTGGGGAATTTGTCAAACCAAAGGGCATGACCATCCATTCAAAAATACCTTATGTTGACTTGAAGGCAGGTTTCCATACATCTCTTGGTTCTATTGGGACCTCATGGTATCCAAACTTCAGATCAATCTTACTGAAGTATTTGGCCCCCTTTATTTGATCAAGGAGATCGTCAATTCGTGGAATTGGGTATTATTTCCTGACTATGATTTTATTTAGGGCCCAGTAATCAATGCATAGTCTCCAAGTCACATCTTTCTTCTACACCATCATGATTGGGCTTCCACAAGATGATGATATGGGTCAGATGTGCCCCTTGTGGAGCATATCTTGGATCTCACACTTGATCTTCTCATTTTCTAGTAGATACCGATGATATATTGGCCCATTGGGTAGCGGTGTGTCAGGGGTCAGATCGATGGGATGCTTGACCTAACAGTGCATAGGTACCCCAGTAGGTGATGAGAAAATGTCTTTGTATTATTCCATGATATTATTTTCTTGCTCCTACTGCGTGGAGAGGTCAACTACGAAGGACATGGATGTGGTTGCAACCTTTCACTCACTCTGAGAGTGAATCACGAAGAAGAAAAACTTCTCGGTCTGAGAAATGACCTTCCTGCATTGCTTGGCAAAAATCAAGGAAATAGCACTAGGTGGGAAAACCTTGGGTATCCTATATAATTTCTTGTTCAAAGAGGCATAGAATGTTATACAACATGATGTTTCCATAAATAAGGTTGGCCCAAAATAACATCACAAACTTCAAGAGTAGCAACATCACACAATACCTCATCTTTGAATGGCTTGATGCCATACGATAGGTGACACTGTTGGTTGACGTGAAGATCACTTCCTTGATGGAGTCATCCAATGGTGTAGGGTTGTGGGTGTGGCATTGTCATCAAGGCTAGCCACTTGAAGACCTCTACTGAGATAAGGTTCTTCTGGCTACTTCTATCAATGATGAACTGCAACAGAGTGACTTTAACCCACATCTGTGAATGAAAGAGGCACTCGCCTTCCTATGGCTCATTAGGTTCACTAGGCTATATCTTGGTGGTAGAAAAGTTGACAGTGGGTTCTATGTCAATGATCTATCTCCCCTTTTCTATTTCTGACTCAAATTTCGAACACACATCTAATTCAGAGGCTCTTACCTCAACCACCAATGAATTCTTTGAGCAACAATCAACATTGTCATGCCAACGGATCTTATGAAAGTCGCACCACTTCCTGGTATCTTTGTTTGTCTTCCCATTGTCCTTCTTTTCTTGGGACTTGGACTGGTTTTCCTGAGGTTTCCCATACTTTATTTTTCCTTTGTTTTGCAGGTTGGTCCTTCCCTTGCCCTGCTTCTGCTGTGAGAGGTTCCCAGACCCAATATGTCGCTACTTTTGTTTCATCTTCTACTCAATTTTGACAGCATATCGATAGTTCATGCCTAAGGATGAGATGTCAAAAAAATACATTTATGTCTAGATGTATCTATGAAGACCACCACGGTACTTGAGAACCAGATGTCACTCAGAATATTTGATCCCAAACTTGGTGTGGAAGGTATGGAAGACATTAGTGAAATCTGGCATTGTTTGGTCTCTTTCTTGCCGTAGTGTGCTCCATATTGTATACAAGTTGTCATAACTTCCAACATGGTAGTATTGTTTCTTAATATTTTTCATGAAGGAACCCTAGGTGGGTGAAACTGCAAATAATGTGGATCACTCTATTGCCTTTTTCTCACAAAAAGTATACCACCAATCTTTGACATGGAGGACATCCTTAAGGAACAAAGATGTAATAGTTTCCCTATCGAAAAAGTTGTGGACAGAAAAATACCCTTCTAGAAGGTTTAACCATTTATCTTCGGCGTTGAAATCTATTTGACCTCCAAATATAGGAGTATAAAAGTTGATATGTACCTTGAACGAGGTGGCACTTCCACTTGAGGTGGATGTGTCTCTTGCCATCAGTCATCGAAGGATTTGTGCAAAGTTGTCCATCATCTCGTTCCTCTATCACTCTAAGGCTTCCTCAAGCAACATTTTGAAAGGATCTCTTTTCCCTTCGTCTTTCTTTTCGCCCACCATGGACATTTTCTTGAGTGGGTGTGAGCAGTTTTCCTCAAGGGAAACAAGATCGAGACCCAACTCTCTATACCTTGATCGCGTCGGGGACATGCATTAAAAAAATGACAAGGAGAAAACTGCTCTGATACCATTTATCCACATTTATGAGAGGAATGAAATGAAACCACATATTTATAATAATAACATAGAGACACAGTGAACAATAACAAATATAGATTAAAACTTGGTTTCTGTTAAATAAGAAATATACTTAAAACTATAAAATGCAAACTGAAAATAAGATTGCTAGAATGGTGGCAACTTATCTCTGAGAAGAGATGTGACAACTACGCTGATTTGCAAGAAGATGAGTACAATGAGGATATGAATTAATTTTTACAATAAACATGAATTCCAAAACCATAGACATCCAAAAACCTAACCCTAGGAGATGCAGCGCCAAAAGTCATGTGGGCCCCATTGGGGTAAGTTAGTACATCAACTTCCCAGGGTCGTAACTTTTGCATACGATCTCTATTTAGGGAGCACAATAGCTCGTTGGAAAAGTATTGACAAGGAGATTCATTTAGGGGGCTCAATCAAATACTTTATTCATAATTGAGGTTCCTGATCATGACAAAACATCGTTTAGGTCCTCAAAATGGCCCCAGAAGTTTAGGAACCGAAAAACTGTTAAAAATAGTAAGTTGCCAAAAAAATATTTTGAGCCAGTTGGACAAGGTGGGTGGCCACCGAGATCCTCTTGGATTAGGAGTAGTTATGATGTATCATAGACATATGATCATATATGAGAGAAATAAACTCACAGATTTAGAGAGACTCTATTCCATATACGACAAGGAAATTCTTGCCATCATGCATGCTTTGGAAAAATTCAGACAATACTTGGTAGGTGAAAATTTGTGGTTAAGACTGACCACAACAAGTTGAGACACTTCTTTGGAAAAAAGGACTTAAATGAGAGGTAGCAGAAGTGGGTCAACATTTTTTAGGCATATGAATTTGAAATTGAGTATGTGAAAGGGAAGAAAAATGCAATTGTTGATGTTCTCTCCAGGAATCCTAAGATATGTTCACTTGCAGAGATTTCAACTGACTGAAAATATCATCTCTTTGTAGATTATTCCAAGAATAATTTTTTTTGTGATTTGATGGATCACAACATACAAGATGATAGGAACATAGTCATGGATGAAATCATATACTACAAGGATCACATATACTTAGTCCTTGAGTCTACATTGAAGGAGAATATTATGAAGGCAATGCATGATGCACCTCTGGTAGGACATCTTGGGTACTTTAAAACTTACATGAAATTAGGGAGAGGTTCATGTGGAAGGGCCTCAAAGATGATGTATTGAGACGTGTGAGGGAGTGTATAAATTGTCAACAAAACAATTCAAAGTAGACTCATCCAACGAGGTTATTACAACCATTACCCATTCCAAATTAGAAGTGGGAAAGCGTGTCAATCGATTTCATCACATGTTTACCGAAGGTACAGGGAAAAGATTACATACATGTGGTTGTTGATCAGTTGACCAATTCCGTACACTTTTTTTTCCATTCCCTCAGAGTACAAGGCATAACGGATAGCAAAGTTTCTCTTCATGGAGGTATTTAGACTCCATGGGTTGTCCAAGTACATTATCAATTACAGGGTTAGCAGATTCCTCGGTGCTTTTTGGTAGGAGTTGTTCAATTTGGCTAGCACAGAGTTAACTCCCAGCACCAGTTATCACCCCCATACAAATGGTCAAATAGATATCTTGAACAACTGGCTCGAGGGGTATTTACATAATTGTGTGTCTGGGTAGCAGAAAGCATGGACTAAGTGGTTGAAATTGGGAGAACATTGTTATAATACCACTTATCATATGTCCATTGGTATGACTCCATTTTGAGAATTGTATGGATATGATGCTCCTTCAGCTTTTGGTTTGGCATTTAGGGATAGCTGATCTAGGAGGATCTAAGGTATTCTCACAAAGGTCCAGGAGGATCTGGAACACTCACAGAGGTCCTAGGGGGTCCATAAATTCTCAATATTTGAACGTCTCATTTTTTCTCGAAAAATAGCTTCATTGCGTAGAGCTCATCGTCAACTTTTCAATGACGCAAACGACAAGTCAAATGAATCTCATATGAAAAAGTTATGGGAAGTCAAAGTTCAAGTCAACTAAGGTCAAAATCAAAAGTCAAAGGGCTAAAAAGGACATGTGTCATGTTTGTATAGTGACATGTGGCATGACCATACATGTGACTTGGACACATCGCAAGGTTCCATGTGGACTGATCGTACAACTAACTGGGCAACACAGGTGGTTCAATCATGGTTTTTCAAGTGGAATCTAAGTGGTTCAATGGTGTGTTGAGTTGTCTAGGTGGTTCAATCATGGGTTGTCAAGTGGCATCTAAGTGGTTCAGTGGTGTTTTGAAACGTGGCCTTAGGTATCCAATGAGAAGCTTTCATGTGGAATCTTCCCATTGGCCTATATGGTTAATATATTGTAAAATTTTGGAGTCAACAGGGTTCGACCCCATGACCTCCATAGCCTCCATGCCTTAACAAAACCCCACTACCAACACACCACCATATAGTACTTAACCATATAACAGTTCACATTTTATTTAAATTAATATTAAAGTTTTTTTGGAGGGGGAAAGGAGTCGAGGGATATCCCCCATCCTTTGGTCCTATACTACACCACACGACCTAAACCTTAAGTCCACGAGGAGCTTAACCTTGTATTGTGCAGGAGACATACCACATCCAAACTATATATAGTATATAGTTTTCACTATATATTCTATATATATAAAATAAAAAAACCAATAAATATACACGAGATTTCAACCTAAAACCTCCGCTAGAATAGCGGAAGGTCTTAACCAATCCGCCAACAACCCATATTTAGCGATATTTTTCTAAAATAAGTAAATAAGTTGCAACTAATTCAGGATATGGTTTTGGAGTCTTCCCTATATATTGGGCATGAATTCCAATGCAATGAAACACATCCCTATGCACATATTTTGAGGTGCATGGATCCCAAGATAGGGCATGGATAGTGAGACTATACATAAGTACATGCAAGTACAAGCCAAGTTTAGTGTTGCACCATAAATCATGCCATATTGTACCTTGACGGAATTTCAAGTGTTTTATATAAATTATGCATGATTTTTCACAAGGATCATGAATATGAGGTCTGGTTTTTTATTTGAGGTCATTTGTAAAAACAAATTGCTCAATTTTCCATTTATGGGAATTTAATGCATTGTTTTGCATCCCAAAGAGCATGAAATTGAGTTACTTTGGAAATTGGTCAACTTTATAGTCAAAATTCTTAGAATTTCACAAAGATTTAAATAGTGAAGTTATTTTCTTGTTTTCAGTAATGGATTTTAAGAGTATCCATTTAATTGGCATATGTGAGTCAATTTACATGTATTTTTTATACTTGAGATGGAGAAGACAATTTTCATTAGATTGAATGGAACTTAAAGATGAATCAAAAGTATGTAATTTGATTTCTTTTATTTTCTATTGTGTCATCTCATTATCTTCAAGAAAGATAATCTCCAGTTTATGAGTTTTTTGGGTGAAAAGCACTTCATCAAAAAATTTCTACAAACCACCCCAATACAATCAGTAAATTATTCTAGATCAAGTTATATACTACATGTATATAAGTAAAGAAATAAGTGGTTTCTAACGATTTTTGGATCAATAGAAGGTCCCCCAAAGCCAAGGACTAGATTCAGGAGAGTCAATATATCATCAAGACACTCAAGGATAATTTACAGATGGCACAGAATCAACGGAATATCTGTGTAGACAAGCATAAGGTTGAGTGCACTTTTGAGATGGGATACTTGGTATTTTTTAGATTACATCCCTATAGATAGTCTTCATTAAATAAAAGTGGTGTAGAAAAGATAAATCCATGCTTTTATGGCCCCTAGAGGGTCATTCAGAGAGTTGGTGAGGTAACTTATGAGCTTGATTTGCCGGAAGGAAGTAAGATCCACATTGTTCTTCATGTTTCATGCCTCAAGAAGGCATTGGGACAAAAGGTCACTTCTTTTGTAGATTTACCCCCATTGGATGAAGAGGGGAAATTAGTGTCGATCCTTAAGGAGGTTCTAGAGGTCTGGGAGAGGAAATTGCCATGGGGGATTCACCCTATTAATCAATATTTTATCATGTTCATTCATAAAAGGGGTATTTTAATTGTGAAAAATAAGGTCAATATATTATAGCTATTGGGGGAGGGGTCTGGGGTCTCAAAGGGTTTATAGCTATTAGGGGGTATAAAAAGGGATATCTAGTTAAAATAGGGGTTTCTTTTATTGGAAATATGTATTGGGAGGGGGGTTTAAAAAAAGGATTTTGGGAGGTATTTATCAATATCTAGTGAAATTAATGGTATTCTTTACTACCCCATGAATTCAAGAGCTATGTCATAGGTTCACTGAGTGAATAACCCATGGGAAATTGCGTAACAGGGTGATTTGAGAATACCTCATCAAGTGGAGAGATTCACTTGCAGAGGATGTCGCATGGGAAGGTGATCAGATCTTCCAACATCCTAACTTGCAATTGCTTGAGGACAAGAAATCTCGGGAAGGGAGGAATCTAATGTCCCTTTCCAAATAATCACTCCAGGAGATTGACGTAATACCCTAAGTGATTCTCGTAGGCTATAGTTAGTGGAAGAAAAGGGGATTAATTAGTTTTTTGATGTCATCGAGGAAAAAAAGTAATCTTTCTAAAAGTGACATTAAGTGACTTCAAGCTTACAAAGTCACTTTAATTTATTAAAAGGGTAAATAGGCCAGCAAAAGGGTGAACGAGGAAATAAAAGAGGAATGAGGGTTTCCTCTCTCATTATGCATTGTTATTTTCTAAAAATGAATTTGAGAGAGCTATTGTAGATTTTCATCTTAGGATGAAAAACCCTAGAGAAGAAGATTGGGTTCGGTGGTGAAACTATCCACCCTAGATGATAATAGAGGAGAGATCATACAGATCTTTCATCGTGATTCATTTTTGTTGAGTTTCTCATCTTGGTGGTTTAGTTTCTAGTTTTGTGGTTGAGTTTTATTTGTGTGGAGGGAGAGTTTCTTATCATTGGATCATATCTCTCATTGGGGTTGAGTTTTCTCTTGGTTGGATGAGTTGGTTGTGAGAGGGGCGAGTTACCTTGAGTTGGGGTTGACTTATTCAGTTGAAGGTTGAGTTTTCTTGCAGAGGGGCCAAGTTCTTCTTGGGTGACCTTATCTTCTGTGGAAAGCCAAATATTTACGTATTGTGGCTTATTTTCTTGGTTGGTCACATCATTTCTGAGCTAGCCAAGTTTTCCAGTGCTCGGTCAAGGTCTTTATGGGAGGTTCATGGTTGTTTTTCTTAGCCATTTATTGGGACAACAACACTACCACCATTGTTTCTCCATATTGTGGCATTCACAACAAGTACTTCAGGTATGAACTGTGAGTCAAATTTCTTTGTAATTACTGCAACTTGATAATTGTAAATAAAGGCAAAGGCTCTATTATTTTTGTTGTTACAATTGTTTATATTAGTTATTATTTAATAGTTGTCTCGTCATCAAGTATATTGTTGCAAATTCAACTCTGTTTGGTACATTAAAATCAATTGTTGCACTCCAAATACACAAGAAACAAAACTAACTATAATAAAAACAATAAACGGGGATGTCCTATAGTGAAATAGAACATACAATAGAATTTTTTGACAAAAATCGTCACCTAGAAAAAGAACACAAATTGGTACAACAATAAGGAAACATTATGACAGTAGTAGGTAGGTTCATTACAATAGATCATAGGAAAGTACTTGGAGGGTTTTTCATGAGGGTTTCCTTGGAAAAATTAAACTACAAACCATGTATATACATCTAATTATGGATCTATCATTCATTGAGGGGTATTAAATCCCTCAACGAGTAAACAATTCTTCATGTTTTTTCACAACAAAAAAGGTTTTAACCTCAATGGATTTGATCCCTCTCGACACATGATAGATTTAGAGTCAAGACATATATATGTTGGTTATCATTACACACCTAAACACATATTTTCCACCTTGAACGTTTCTTGGTGCAACACAAAAAGTATTTGGAAAAAAAAATGATTTATGAATTTTGATGCTAGATTTGAAAATGGGTACTTGATGGGATTTGTGATATTTGATACAAGGGTTGTTATTCAATGGTAATTCATTCCATCCATTCTTATTGCATGACAATATTGTCCTTATATGTATTACCTAAAAGGGATGTGCATTACTTAGTAATTTCATTGGTACAAGTCTTCTCGTAATTTTCTAGCATTGTTGTTGTTTAATGTGATGTTTGAATGATGGAATAATATGTTTTTTATAACTATCGATGTTCGTGTGTTTCCTTCATAGTTTCAATCTTACTAAAAATATAAGTTGTATATCATCTTCTAGGGATTTTGTATCTTTGACCTTATTATCACTAATACGATTTTGCATCATCAATGGTTGTCGAGGAAGGTTGATTTACTACCATATTTTCCCTATTAATCATTTCCTTAATGACCAACTCATCTGGAAAATAGGTGTTTACCTATTTGAAATCTCTACTATATTTGGCCTATGCTAGAAGAATATGAACATTCTAATGAGAATATGCTTAGTTTTGATTGTATGCTATAAATTATTCATTATTTTGGTTTTTGGTACAAACCTCATAGGATCCTATCACATTTTCTTCTTTTTACGGTGCCTTATTTCCACATTTATTATATTTGTGTGGCAAGGACTATGTTTCCATGCATCCCTTGTTATATTATATTTAGGACTGGGGCTTCATGCTAGAATAAAAGTGAGACACATCAAATATAAATTTATTGCATTCATTATGAAAAATAGATCTAAATATTGCAACACCATGGCATTGAAGAGGTTGGTTAAGTTCAAGAGCACACAAGGAAAAACATGAAAAGGCCACAAAAAGGGGTCTTAAAATGACATAATCAATCAGTGGATTTTGATTTTTAGAGCTTGAGACATAAATATTTGGTTATATAATTTGTGTCATAAAACCTATAAAAGGATGGAGGAGGCTACAACATCTTATTGTCAACAAAAGAGTGGACATGGTTGTATTATTTTGTAACTTGGCCCTCCTAGGCTTCCACCAATTCAAACCCTGGAAAATGACCAAAAAACATATTTGCAAATATAGAGGAATGGGAAAGGTTTCCATCAATTGAAGCCCTAGAATTCGGCTGAAAAAAAGATGTTTTGATAAGGGAATGTGAATTACTATCATGAAAAATTTACCAACAACTAGAAGGGCTATGGAAAACATAAATCCAAAATACAAAATGGAATCGATTTTTTCATATCCTCAAACTAATTGTCATTGGAATAAATAAGAGGAAGGAAAATAAAAGTTAAGAGAGAACCATCTTTGAAAACCTTGACATTATTAAATACACCCACTTTTTTATCGTCTTAAACTTTACATTGTGTGAAATGATCAACCATTTGTATTTCTCTTACTAACTATTTCACCCAATAAACAAATAGTAGAGTTATCATGCCATCATTTCATGATATTTTTACTCTTTTATATCAATCACCTACCTACAAAAATGGTCTTTAAAGACTTGGGTAATGAGGAATTAGCAGAGAAAGAAAGACCTCCACATATTGGAAACCATCATTGATCTCCATTACAACTAACAATTATATGATGTACAAATCACAACGCATTCAAACCATTACCTACTATCGTGATCAAGATATTATATTCAATGTAGAAATTGTTATCTAGATCTATTAGAAACCAAATAAAGAAAATTTGTAGGCATAAAATCAAGCCCATTGTCCAAGGTTGAATTAGGAATTAATAAGAACGCTGAGAGGTGCACCTAATCTCCCCTCCAGTAATAAGTAAACAATGCCTATAAGTGCATTTGAGTTCTCATCCACTAAGAAGGAAGCCAAACAAAGAAGAAAAGTTGTAGGCATAAAATCGAGTCCATTGTCCAAGGTTGAATTAGGAATTAAGAAGAACGTCGAGATGTGCACCTAATTTCCCCTCTAGTAAGAAGGAAACAATGTCTATAGGTGCATTTGAGTTCTCATCCACTAAGAAGGAAACCAAATAAAGAAGAAAAGTTGTAGGCATAAAATCGAGTCCAATGTCGAAGGTTGAATTAGNATTTTTTCATATCCTCAAACTAATTGTCATTGGAATAAATAAGAGGAAGGAAAATAAAAGTTAAGAGAGAACCATCTTTGAAAACCTTGACATTATTAAATACACCCACTTTTTTATCGTCTTAAACTTTACATTGTGTGAAATGATCAACCATTTGTATTTCTCTTACTAACTATTTCACCCAATAAACAAATAGTAGAGTTATCATGCCATCATTTCATGATATTTTTACTCTTTTATATCAATCACCTACCTACAAAAATGGTCTTTAAAGACTTGGGTAATGAGGAATTAGCAGAGAAAGAAAGACCTCCACATATTGGAAACCATCATTGATCTCCATTACAACTAACAATTATATGATGTACAAATCACAACGCATTCAAACCATTACCTACTATCGTGATCAAGATATTATATTCAATGTAGAAATTGTTATCTAGATCTATTAGAAACCAAATAAAGAAAATTTGTAGGCATAAAATCAAGCCCATTGTCCAAGGTTGAATTAGGAATTAATAAGAACGCTGAGAGGTGCACCTAATCTCCCCTCCAGTAATAAGTAAACAATGCCTATAAGTGCATTTGAGTTCTCATCCACTAAGAAGGAAGCCAAACAAAGAAGAAAAGTTGTAGGCATAAAATCGAGTCCATTGTCCAAGGTTGAATTAGGAATTAAGAAGAACGTCGAGATGTGCACCTAATTTCCCCTCTAGTAAGAAGGAAACAATGTCTATAGGTGCATTTGAGTTCTCATCCACTAAGAAGGAAACCAAATAAAGAAGAAAAGTTGTAGGCATAAAATCGAGTCCAATGTCGAAGGTTGAATTAGGAATTAAGAAGAACATTGAGAGGTGCACCTAATCTCCTCTCCAGTAAGAAGGAAACAATGCCTATAGGTGAATTTAAGTTCTCATCCACTAAGAAGGAAACCAAATAAAGAAGAAAATTTGTAGGCATAAGATCGAGTCCATTGTCCAAGGTTGAATTAGGAATTAATAAGAACTCGAAACAAAATAAAGAAGAAAAGTTATAGGCATAAAATCGAGTCCATTGTCCAAGGTTGAATTAGGAATTAATAAGAACATTGAAACCAAATAAATAAGAAAAATTGTAGGCATAAAATCAATTCCATTGTCCAAGTTTGAATTAGGAATTAAGAAGAACGTCGAGAGGTGCAACTAATCTCCCCTCCAATAATAATGAAACAATGCCTATAGGTGCATTTCAATTCTCATCCACTAAGAAGGAGAGGAAGGATTTCCAAACACTTAAATAGAATTCATAGCTTTGGTAGAAAGTAACCCCATAAAGGCCACATGCTCATTCATGTAGATTGCACACTCCTTGAGAAGTAAGACTTGTAAAGAGACATGATAGAGCATTATGGTAATAGACGATGGTGGATGACAAATAGGGAGCGAAATTTTGAATTGGGATGTGGCGAGAAGTATTTATCTGCACCAAGGCTGACTTCCTGTAACGAGGGATCCTTAGTAATGGAGGCAGAGTTAGTGGGGAGTTATCTTTAGATTTTTTTCTCTTCAGTGTTTGGTTTTTTTAGGTTTTATCTTACTCTATTTGACATTTCATTTGCTCGTCAGTTTGTCTCCCCATTTAGTTGAGTTTATGCCTTAGTAGATATGCTCAACTAGTAGGAAGTTGGTTGGGTGGTGACAGTGGGAACTTGCCATGCCTCTTTATTAACCTGTTTATTACCCTTCTCTGTAACTGAGTTTTTCTCTTCCCAGAACTAGGAGTTTCATTATTGCTGCTATTGGAACTTTAAAGGGGATAACAGGTGGACTCCTTACGTTTTATCATTCATCTGACCCTCATTTACTAATATTTATTTACCTTGGCCTTTGGGAAGTAGGGAATATTAGTTTCTGAGCGTATTTCTAGTGGAACATAGGTGGCTCCTAAATGGCCCCTACTCATGTGGAAACTATTAATGTTGACGTCTGAGTGTTAATGGGTGAAGCAGACGAAGGACTCTGGGAGGAGGTTGGTATTTTCAAAAAAATTGATACATTGGGGAAGATTTCTCCTAATGATAAACCTTCATAGACAGACCCATCCGCTCTTCCTGCTTGTCTCCTTAGTGGAGGTACTAGTAATACGCCCTCATTCTCATACTACCTTCCTAGTTTGTCAGAATCCTTACCAAAGGTGTAGTAGAATACCACTGGAAGTATCCCGAGAGTTGAAGACAGAGGAGGTGGCTTCTCTACTTACCGTAGGAAGGTAGATAACACTGCACTACTATCTCAAAAATTCTGCAGACAGTGGAAATCCAATAAGGTGGTGAAATAGATGGTCTTAGGTTCAGACATTGGTCTGGAGGAGACATGCAGAATGGAATTATGCGGCTTGGTAGGGAGATTTTCTTACGGGAACCTATGCAGGGAAACTCTCCTAGTCTAGGTGGAAAAGGTTTGGTCTCCATTATTAGGATACACCCCAGAAGTCCTTTACCTTTCAAAAGGTTAGTTAGGGTTATTACGTAAATCTCTGGAAGAGGTTTCACTACTACTGGAGAATAGATGGGTTAATGGAGGCAACAACCTCATGTTAAAGAGATGGTGGGTGGACTTTGATCTAGTTACTAAGTATTTATCCCTTAGAAACTTTTGGGTGCTACTACTAGGATTATCGTTACACGTTTTGAACGAGGGGGCATTGTAGGCCATTGGAAACTCACTTGGCAAGTTTATTACGGTTGATAAAGATTCTCTTTCAGCGCCTTCTAGAAAATTTGGATGAGTCATGGATGAAATGGATATCCATCTCAAGCTTCCAGAATCCATCGAGATTGAGTTGAATGGTCGACACACTCTATAATGTCTAGACTACTTAGGAGTTCCCTTTAGATGTAGCATCTGTTGTAGAAAAATCCACCTGTGGTAGGATTGTAAAGGATTTGATGTTGGGGTTGATGAACCAGAAGTCTCTAATCATTTGAATGGATTTTCGGATTCCTCCCCAGACACTCGTTTCTATGGAAAAGGACCCTTACACCTGGAACAAGATGACTCCATCCCTTCAAAGTCAATGGGTTCGTTGAGGGGTAAGTTAAAATCTCTTTGTCCTGCTCTATTTTCTTCTCTGTCATTATGGGAATGTGATGCTCTAAATTCATCTGATTGGCTTAAGATTACTACATCAAATGTCAAGATGTCACATTTAGTAGACAGGGGGGGTTCTATTCCTACTGGTGAGATTACATAGTGTCAGACGATTTTGACTTCTTTACCAATTGGTCCCCCGAGGGTTGATCTTCTTACTAATCCCGATAGCCTGGTTGAGTCTAGTGTTAGGATTTTTCCGTTGGTTCACTCTATGGTTACTCATGATACTACTCTTTCGAATCATTCTCATGGGTCCCAGTGTCCTCAGTTTGGAGTTCCCTCTTCTCTAGCTAGATATCGGGAACCAGATGATGATGAAACTTCGTTTACTATTGTCCTTGACTCTTTATTACCTTTTATTCGTGACCGAGACTCCAATGTAAAGTTACCTATTTACCTTGGCAAGTTTGTCTTAAACCCTTCTACTGGTGATGGGGAGGCTAGCTTGTCGCACTCACTTGTTGATGGGGCAGGGAAGGGATTCCCCTGGTCTAGGGTCCTGGGTATAGAACATTCATCGGTTAAAACTAGGAGCGCCTGCAAAAATTTTGCAACCTTGTCTTCTTTAGAGTCAAATACTCGTACAACCAATGATGGTGGGGCACTTAGAGCATTGAAGGCCTTGGTGTGGGAAAATTAATGATTTTTCTTTCCCTCAACCTAAGAGGGACTGGAGGCACCCTAAAATTGGCCTTTGTTCACAGTGTTCTTGATAAATCTCACCCCGACATTGTTTTCTTTCAGGAAACTTTGGTCCATTCCGAAAAAGCAAGAAATTTTATGCATGCTTTACGATCGACTTGGTTTAGTTGTGAAGTCAATTTGGTTGGAAATTTTGGTGGACTGTTGGTTACTTGGGATCCAAACATTTTTTATCTAGTCTCATTTCTTACCTTTGGTGGGATTTTATTGAAAGGGATGTGTTTATCTAGAAAAAGGGAAATTTCCTTTATAAACGTCTACGATCCCTATTTGGCGCAGAAAAAGTTTTGGAACCAGGTAGCAGACTCTAGTTCGATAGATCTAAAAAATTTAATTATCGTGGGGGATCTCAATCTGACCCTTTCCTCAGGCGAGATTTGGGGAGGCTCATCATCCTTGGCAAATTTGGTGGGTTTCTTTAAAACTTTCTTTCAAACTCATAATCTCATAGACATTGTTCCGGGGAAGGTTGTCTCCACTTGGCGAAATGGTCGATCTGGAGCTGACTTGATCGCAAAAGGACTGGACAGATTCTTCATCTTTGAATAATTTATTTCAATGGTCGTCATCTACATGTATTGAGTGGAATATCCATTCATTTCCGATCACGCTCCAATCCTTCTCCAGCTGGAATTGCCACCACTTTATAAAGCCTATCCATTCAAGCTAAATCCTCAATGGATATTGGAACAGGGATTCATAGTGATCATTAAAAATCTTTGGAATGATCCAAAATATCTTGGAGAGGATGGAAAACAGAAAATATTAGTATGGAAACTAAAAGATCTTAAGGCCTACACTAAACAGTGGAAAAAGCTTTGTAATCTCACGACAAACGCTCATCTTAGAAACTTGGAGAATGATATAAAATCCCTGAAACAAAACTCTCTGGATGGATCAAGCTCACCAGAGAAAGAATCATTATTAAAAAATTTATAGCAAGAAAGGAACAGGTTAATAAATTAAAGCGAAGAAATTTGGCGTCAAAGCAGTCAGGCAATCTAGATTCACAATGGTGATCAAAACACAAAAGTTTTCCATAATTTCGCGAATTTCAGGAGGAATAGCAATTTTTTCTGGGAGATAATGGATGAAGAGGGGCATCTACATACTAGTCAGAAAAACATAAAAGAAGAGGCAGTAAAAAATTAAAAAAAAAAAATCAAAGAGCAAGTTGTTCCTTCTACAAACAATCAAGTTAGAGTGGCAGTTGTGTTCTCTAGACTGATAACAAAAGAAGAAGCTAAAACCTTGTTTACATCAATACAATTGGGGGAAATAAGAGAAATTTTAGTTAAATTCAAAGTTGATAAGAGTCCAGGGCTGGATGGTTGGACTGTCGAATTTTTTATCCACTTCTTTGATCTAGTAGGGGGGGATCTCCTCGATATGGTTGAAGAATCAAGATTAAAAGGCTATATTTCAGGTGGCTTAAACTCAAATTTCATTTCCTTAATCCCCAAAATGAACAAGCCTCTTACCTTTGGGTATTACAGGCCCATATCACTTTGCAACCTCTACTATAAAATCATTTCTAAGTTTATAGCAAATCAGATTAAGTCGATCCTGTCCAAATCACTTTCTGAGGAGCAGTTGGGATTTTTACAAGGTAGACAAATCCAGGATGCCATTGGAATAGTTCATGAGTGCCTCCACAACATTAGAAAAAAAAAATTAAAATATTTATTCTTAAAACTTGACCTTCAAAAGGCCTATGACTGCATAAATTGGGATCTATTGAGGATGATTCTTCTGCAAATTGTTCTGGGTTTAAGGGTGAAAAATTGGATCATGAGTTGCATTGTTTCCACATCCTTTGCAGTTTTGATAAATGGAGAGGCCACGTATTTCTTTAAAAGTGAAAGAGGATTAAGGCAAGGATGCCCTTTATCTCCCTTGCTTTTTATTCTGGTTATGGAAGGATTAAGCTTGTTATTAAAGGAAAGTCAAAGGTAAGAGAAGTTGGCTAGTATCAAAGTTTCTAGAACCATAAATATTCTCCATATTTTATTTGTTGATGATGTGATTATTATGACTAATTCTACTATGCAGGAATGGTGGGAGATAGATAAGATTTTAAAATCTTTATGCTCGGCCTGAGGCTTACAGGTGAATGCAAAAAAGACCACCTTTCTTCAAGAAGGCTTATCGAAGCAAGATTTGATTCCTTACAAATCCTTGTTTCCTTATATTTTCTCTGATCTTGCATCAAGTTTCAAATATCTTGGTTTTTTTCTCAAGACTAGGCCGCAACAAGTTGAAGACTAGATTTGGTTTATTAAAAAAATGAAAAAAAGATTGATAATTGGTGTTACAGATGGTTGTCGTTGGGAGGTCGGTTCACCTTATTAAAATATGTTTTAGAAAGCCAACATGTTTACTAGCTATGATTGGCAGTTATTCCCTGCTCTATCTTAAATACTTTGAGAAAAATGATGTATAATTTCCTTTGGAAAGGAAACATTGAATCTAACCACTACCATCTATGAAAATGGGATCAGATTTCATTACCAAAGTTATTTGGTGGTTGGGGTCTACGAAATATCTTTGAATTTAAACAAGCTTTGGTCGCGAACTCACTGTGGAGCGTTTCAAAACATACAGACATTGAAGAAATGGAGGCATTACTTGGTTCCGAAAGAGTTCATTTTGTACAACGACAACCATGCTTTACAATTCGTAACCATACAGGAGAAACTGAACCAGAAACATGCGAAATGGGTTGAATTTATGCAGAACTTTACTTTTGTTATAAAACACATTTTTGGAACTGCTAACAAGGTTGTTGATGCATTGAGTAGAAAATGCTTGATTCTGCAGGAGATTCGAGTGAGGACCTTAGGTTTTGATAACCTTAAGGACATGTACAAAGGTGATTTAGATTTCAAGGATGCTTATGAAGCATGTGAGAATCCTTTTCTGAGAGATAGAATCCAATGGGTTGAATATTTAATCCAGGATGGATTATTATTCAAAGGAAATCAATTGTGTATCCTGAAGAGTTCTATGAGAGAGAACTATTTAAAGGAAAAACATAGTGGAGTATTGGTTGGACATTTCGGCCATGACAAAACATTTTCACAACTAAACAATTTATACTATTGGCCAAGGATGAGGATAGATGCCAAGAAATTTTTCAACAAATGTAGAATTTTCCAACACGTAAAGGGGAAAAGACAGAATAGAGGGTTGTATCAACCATTTCCAGTACCAGAGAGGCTGTGGGATGCGGTAAGCATCGATTTTGTGTTAGGACTTCCAAGGACATAGAGAGGCTGTGATTCCATATTCGTGGTAGTTGATAGATTTTCCAAAATGACACATTTCATTCCATGTCAGAAAACTAGAGATGCAATAGATGTTGCAAACCTATTTTTCAAAGAATTTGTTCGACTTGATGGTTTACCCAAGAGTATTGTTTCAGATCGAGATACAAAATTTGTCGATCATTTCTATAGGACACTATCAAAAAATATGGGGACGAATTTATCTTTTAACTTAGCATATCACCTTCTCTGTAATTCGCCCGAATGCGACCTCGTGTGTAACCCTTGTGTGAGAGGGGGATCCCAGAAAGCCTATACGACAATTGGATTTCACTCTCCCTACCACAATATACTAAGTTTTCTTGATAGATTTGGAAAGTTATCCTTTCAACCTATTCCAAATCCCTACACCTTAAACTAATGTAGGTTTGCTAACAAAGATGTAAAAAGTCTAATAAATTTTAGTTTAGCGCTTGATTTTGAAGGTTGTTGTTACTCAAAAGGAAAATGGTGTGGATAATATGGTGTTTTGACCAACTCGAAAGTTATTCAAAGGGATGAATATGAAATCTTTTCATTTCGATCAAAACTATGCTACGAGAAGGAGAAAACATTCATCATTTTAGATGCACAATGTCCCAAAAATGCTCGAAAACATGCAATTCCGCTACTTCAAATGCAAGCTAGTTTCACTACCTAAAATCAAGAATGCATATATGTTCTTTGTTTTATTATGATGTATACATAAAGTAAACACAAAACCTTCAATGCTCCATTACTTTCAATCAGGAGAAAGAGTCCTATGCAGATGCAAAAGACACAAAGAAAAAGACTACAAACAAAGCATGCACTCAAGGTAGTGAGAAATGAAAAAAAGAAGAAGAAGAATATTGGTCTAACAAGAAATCAATCAAGGATCCTAAAACCAACAAGCATCCAAGGAGTGCAATAAAATGCAGAGAAGAATCCAAAAAGAGACAGGGAGAAAGAGAAAATACCCAAATTGTCCCGACAAAACAAGCAGCTAGAAAGAGCAATTTTCACATTTCTAAAAATGGTTTCAAGCTCAGATCAAGACAAGAGGGAGAGATAAGCATCAAAAACCAATCCAAATAACTTCACAAACCATTCACAAAGACTGGGTAAATATTTCCACAAAACAGGTTGCAAAAAACTAATGAGAAAAAGGCAGAAAACCCCAAGAAGGAGGTTGGAGCTCCCCCAAAAGGGTACACGGAGCATTATAATGCTCTGTATAAGGTCTTTAGGGAGTGATAACACTCTAATATCAAGGGAAGGGGGCGCCAGGATTCCCAGAAGCTCAGAAAAAGAGCCAAAAAATTGCAAAACATTCACCCAGAATATATAAAACTTTGTGAAAATGTAAGTGAAGATGGGAGAAGGCTAATGGATCATAAACAAACATAAAAAGTGATATGAAAGGTGGTGAAATGACAGGTACAAACCAAGGAAATACAATATGATTCCTTCCCCAGTGGAGTCACCAATTTCTATTGAAGTAAAATCTGCCTGCAGACAGGTAGATCTCCTCTTGAGAGCTAGACTCTTAACTCTTAAGACAGAAGATGATTATCGTGTAAAGTGACTTACTTTTAGATATAGATAAACTAATGTGTGAGGAGGAAGGAGAAAATAAGTACCTTTTACCGGTGTTTTTCCCTGCACGGTCCGAGTTGAGCTCCAATCTTACGTTCCTCAATAAGCCCTGTAGACAAACAAAAAGTACAAACAACTTCCTACTCTATTGAGATTAGTTCAAAATAGATCTATCTATTAGAGACGAATTCATGTGAGATCAAACACAGAATTGAAAGGAATAGGCCAAGCATATTATATTAAAGAGAATAACAATGAATAATGCTTATAGCCATAGATGTAAGTGCAACAGCTTCATCAAGTTCCCCTTGTCCAAACCCTTGCTTAAACAGTCCACACGCAGAATGATGATGCTCCAAATGACATACCACTCATGAGATCATAATTTTGGTATAATTCTCAATCTCCATTCCCCCTCCTCCATGGAAAACCCTCATTATATAGGATTTGGAGGTTTAACCACCATGGAGAAAATCTCTCATTAGATCCACTAAGAAAGAGATCTCTAAGATATTTGGGGAGAAAATATCTCTTAAGGATTTTGGGGAGGAAATATTTGAACCATCCATGAGATCCTCCACCTTCCCTAAAAAATAGGAAACCAAATGTGAGG
>SNQJ01S0040945.1:96008-114145 GCA_010110895.2 Picea sitchensis
CTCTGTGTAATGTTTGTATTTGCCATTGCATCTTTTCTGTTCTTTTCTGAATATCAGTTTGCAGTAGATATTGTACAAGGTTAGAATTTACATTTTGTTGACAATAAGATGTTGTAGCCTCCTCCATCCTTTTATAGGTTTTATGACACAAATTATATAATGAAAGATTTATGTCTCAAGCTCTAAAAATCAAAATCCGCTGATTGATTATGTCATTTTAAGACCCCTTTTTGCGGCCTTTTCATGTTTTTCCTTGTGTGCTCTTGAACTTAACCAACCTCTTCAATGCCATGGTGTTGCAATATTTAGATCTATTTTTCATAATGAATGCAACAAATTTATATTTGATGTGTCTCACTTTTATTCTAGCATGAAGCCCCAGTCCTAAATATAACATAACAAGGGATGCATGGAAACATAGTCCTTGCCACACAAATATAATAAATGTGGAAATAAGGCACCGTAAAAAGAAGCAAATGTCATAGGATCCTATGAGGTTTGTACCAAAAACCAAAATAATGAATAATTTATAGCATACAATCAAAACTAAGCATATTATCATTACAATGTTCACATTCTTCTAGCATAGGCCAAATATAGTAGATATTTCAAATAGGTAAACACCTATTTTCCAAATGAGTTGGTCATTAAGGAAATGATTAATAGGGAAAATATGGTAGTAAATCAACCTTCCTCGACAACCATTGATGATGCAAAATTGTATTAGTGATAATAAGGTCAAAGATACAAAATCCCTAGAAGATGATATACAACTTATATTTTTTAGTAAGATTGAAACTATGAAGGAAACACACGAACATCGATAGTTATAAAAAACACATTATTCCATCATTCAAACATCACATTAAACAACAACAATGCTAGAAAATTACGAGAAGACTTGTACCAATGAAATTACTAAGTAATGCACATCCCTTTTAGGTAATACATAGAAGGACAATATTGCCATGCAATAAGAATGGATGGAATGAATTACCATTGAATAACAACCCTTGTATCAAATATCACAAATCCCATCATGTACCCATCTTCAAATCTAGCATCAAAATTCATAAAATCATTTTTTTTTCAAATACCTTTTGTGTTGCACCAAGAAAAGTTCAAGGTGGAAAAGATGTGTTTAGGTGTGTAATGATAACCAACATATATATGTCTTGACTCTAAATCTATCATGTGTCGAGAGGGATCAAATCCATTGAGGTTAAAACCTTTTTTGTTGTGAAAAAACATGAAGAATTGTTTGCTCGTTGAGGGATTTAATACCCCTCAATGCATGATAGATCCATAATTAGATGTATATACTTGGTTTGTAGTTTAATTTTTCCAAGGAAACCCTCGCGAAAAACCCTCCAAGTACTTTCCTATGATCTATTGTAATGAACCTACCTACTACTGTCATAATGTTTCCTTATTGTTGTACCAATTTGTGTTCTTTTTCTAGGTGACGATTTTTGTCAAAAAATTATGTTGTATGTTCTATTTCACTATAGGACATACCTGTTTATTGTTTTTATTATAGTTATTTTTGTTTCTTGTGTATTTGGAGTGCAATAATTGATTTTAATGTACCAAACAGAGTTGAATTTGCAACAATATACTTGATGACGAGACAACTATTAAATAATAACTAATATAAACAATTGTAACAACAAAAATAATGGAGCCTTTGCCTTTATTTACTATTATCAAGTTGCAGTAATTACAAAGCAATTTGACTCACAGTTCATACCTGAAGTACTTGTTATGAATGACACAATATGGAGAAGCAATGGTGGTAGTGTTGTTGTCCCAATAAATGGCTAACAAAAACAACCATGAACCTCCCATAAAGACCTTGACCCAGCACTGGAAAACTTGGCCAACTCAGAAATGATGTGACCAACCAAGAAAATAAGCCACAATACATAAATATTTGGCTCTCCACAGAAGATAAGGTCACCCAAGAAGAACTTGTCCCCTCTGCAAGAAAACTCAACCTTCAACTGAATAAGTCAACCCCAACCCAAGGTAACTCACCCCTCTCACAACCAACTCATCCAACCAAGAGAAAACTCAACCCCAATGAGAGATACGATCCAATGATAAGAAACTCGCCCTCCACACAAATAAAACTCAACCACAAAACTAGAAACTAAACCACCAAGATGAGAAACTCAACAAAAATGAATCATGATGAAGGATCTGTATGATCTCTCCTCTATTATCATCTAGGGTGGATAGTTTCACCACCGAACCCAATCTTCTTCTCTAGGGTTTTTCATCCTAAGATGCAAATCTACAATATCTCTCTCAAATTCATTTTTAGAAAATAACAATGCATAATGAGAGAGGACACCCTCATTCCTCTTTTATTTCCTCGTTCACTCTTTTGCTGGCCTATTTACCCTTTTAATAAATTAAAGTGACTTTGTAAGCTTGAAGTCACTTAAAACACATTTTCGCTTAATTACTTAATGTCACTTTTAGAAAGATTACTTTTTTTCCTTGATGACATCAAAAAACTAATTAATCCCCTTTTTTTCCACTAACTATAGCCTACGAGAATCACTTAGGGTATTACGTCAATATCCTGTAGTGATCATTTGGAAAGGGAAATTAGATTCCTCCCTTCCCGAGATTGCTTGTCCTCAAGCAATTGCAAGTTAGGATGCTGCAAGATCTGATCACCTTCCCATGCGACATCCTCTGCAAGTGAATCTCTCCACTTGATGAGGTATTCTCAGATCACCTTGTTACACAATTTCCCATGGGGTATTCACTCAGTGAACCTATGACATAGCTCTTGCATTCACGGGGTAGTAAATAATACCATTAATTTCACTAGATATTGATAAATACCTCCCAAAATCCTTTTTTTAAACCTCACTCCCAATACATATTTCCAATAAAAGAAACCCCTATTTTAACTAGATATCCATTTTTATACCCCCTAATACCTATAAACCCTTTGAGACCCCAAACCCCTCCCCCAATACCTATAATATAATGACCTTATTTTTCACAATTAAAAAACCCCTTTTATGAATGAACATGATAAAATATTGATAAACAGGGTGAATCCCCCATGGCAATTTCCTCTCCCAGACCTATAGAACCTCCTTAAGGATCGACACTAATTTCCCCTCTTCATCCAATGGGGGTAAATCTACAAAAGAAGTGACCTTTTGTCCCAATGCCTTCTTGAGGCATGAAACATGAAGCACAGTGTGGATCTTACTTCCTTCCAGGAAATCAAGCTCATAAGTTACCTCACCAACTCTCTGAATCAACCTCTAGGGGCCATAAAAGCATGGGTTTATCTTTTCTACACCACTTTTATTCAATGAAGACTATCTGTAGGGATGCAATCTAAAAAATACCAAGTATCCCATCTCAAAAGTGCACTCAACCTTATGCTTGTCTACACAGATATTCTGTTGATTCTGTGCCATCTGTAAATTATCCTTGAGTGTCTTGAGGATATATTGACTCTCCTGAATCTAGTCCTTGGCTTTGGGGGCCCTTCTATTGATCCAAAAATTGTTAGAAACCACTTATTTCTTTACTTATATACATGTAGTATAAAACTTGATCTAGAATAATTTACTGATTGTATTGGGGTGGTTTGCAGAATTCTGATGATGCGCTTTTCACCCAAAAAACTCATAAACTGAAGATTATCTTTCTCGAAGATAATGAGATGACACAATAGAAAATAAAAGAAATCATATTACATACTTTTGATTCATCTTTAAGTTCCATTCAATCTAATGAAAATTGTCTTCTCCATCTCAAGTATAAAAAATACATGTAAATTGACTCACATATGCCAATTAAATGGATACTCTTAAAATCCATTACTGAAAACAAGAAAATAACTTCACCATTTAAATCTTTGTGAAATTCTAAGAATTTTGACTATAAAGTTGACCAATTTCCAAACTAACTCAATTTCATGCTCTTTGGCATGCAAAACAATGCATTAAATGCCCATAAATGGAAAATTGAGCAATTTGTTTTTACAGATGACCTCAAATAAAAAATCAAACCTCATATTCATGATCCTTGTGAAAAATCATGCATAATTTATATAAAACACTTGAAATTCCGTCAAGGTACAATATGGCATGATTTATGGTGCAACACTAAACTTGGCTTGTACTTGCATGTACTTCTGTACAGTCTCACGATCCATGCCCTATCTTGGGATCAATGCACCTCAAAATATGTGCATAGGTATGTGTTTCATTGCATTGGAATTCATGCCCAATATATAGGGTAGACTCCAAAACCATCTCCTGAATTAGTTGCAACTTATTTACTTGTTTTAGCAAAATCTCGCTAAATATGGGTTGTTGGCGGATTGGTTAAGACCTTCCGCTATTCTAGCAGAGGTTTTAGGTTGAAATCTCGTGTATATTCATTGTTTTTTTTATTTTATATATATAGAATATATAGTGAAAACTATATACTATATATAATTTGCATGTGGTATGTCTCCTACACAATACAAGGTTAAGCTCCTCGTGGACTTAAGGTTCAGGTCATGTGGTGTAGTATAGGACCAAAGGATGGGGGATATCCCTCGACCCCTTTCCCCCCTCCAAAAAAACTTTAATATTAATTTAAATAAAATGTGAACTATTATATGGTTAAGTACTATATGGTGGTGCATTGGTAGTGGGGTTTTGTTAAGGCATGGAGGCTATGCAGGTCATGGGGTCGAACCCTGTTGACTCCAAAATTTTACAATATATTAACCATATAGGCCAATGGGAATATTCCACGTGAAAGCTTCTCATTGGATACCTAAGGCCATGTTTCAAAACACCACTGAACCACTTAGATGCCACTTGACAACCCATCATTGAACCACTTGGACAACTCAACACACCATTGAACCACTTAGATGCCACTTGACAATCCATGATTGAACCACCTGTGTTGCCCAGTCAGTTGTACGATCAGTCCACATGGAACCTTGCGATGTGTCCAAGTCACCTGTATGGTCATGCCACATGTCACTATACAGACATGACACATGTCCTTTTTACCCCTTTGACTTTTGATTTTGACCTTAGTTGACTTGAACTTTGACTTCCCATAACTTTTGCATATGATATTCATTTGACTTGTCATTTGCGTCATTGAAAAGTTGACGATGAGCTCTACGCAATGAAGCTATTTTCGAGAAAAGATGAGACGTTCAAATATTGAGAATTTATGGACCCCCTAGGACCTCTGTGAGTGTTCCAGATCCTCCTGGACCTTTGTGAGAATTCCTTAGATCCTCCTATATTAGCTATCCCTAAATGCCAAACCAAAAGTTGAAGGAACATCATATCCATATAATGCTCAAAATGGAGTCATACCAATGGACATATGATAAGTGGTATTATAGCAATGTTCTCCCAATTGCAACCACTTAGTCCATGCTTTCTACTACCCGAACACACAATTATGTAAATACCCCTCGAGCCACTTGTTCAGGATATCTGTTTGACCATTTGTATGGGGGTGATAACTGGTGTTGGGAGTTAACTATGTGCTAGCCAACTTGAACAACTCCTACCAAAAAGCACTGAGGAATATGATAAACATGTAATTGATAATGTACTTGGACAACCCATGGAGTCTAAATACCTCCATGAAGAGAAAATTTGCTATCCGTTATGCCTTGTACTCCGAGGGAATGGAAAAAAAGTGTACAGAATTGGTCAACTGATCAACAACCACATGTATGTAATCTTTTCCCTGTACCTTCGATAAACATGTGATGAAATCCATTGACACGCTTCCCCACTTCTAATTTGGAATGGGTAATGGTTGTAATAACCTCGTTGGATGAGTCTACTTTGAAATGTTTTGTTGAAAATTTATACACTCCCTCACATGTCTCAATACATCATCTTTGAGGCCCTTTCACATGAACCTCTCCCTGATTTCATGTAAGTTTTAAAGTACCCAAGATGTCCTACCAGAGGTGCATCATGCATTGCCTTCATAATAGTTTCCTTCAATGTAGACTTAAGGACTAAGTATATGTGATCCTTGTAGTATATGATGTCATCCACGACTATGTTCCTATCATCTTGTATGTTGTGATCCATCAAATCACAAAAAAAAATATTCTTGGAATAATCTACAAAGAGATGATATTTTCAGTCAGCTGAAATCTCTACAAGTGAACATATCTTAGGATTCCTGGAGAGAGCATCAACAACTGCATTTTTCTTCCCTTTCACATACTCAATTTCAAATTCATATGCCTAAAAATTGTTGACCCACTTCTTCTACCTCTCATTTAAGTCCTTTTTTACAAAGAAGTGTCTCAACTTGTTGTGGTCAGTCTTAACCACAAATTTTCACCTACCAAGTATTGTCTGAATTTTTCCAAAGCATGCATGATGGCAAGAATTTCCTTGTCGTATATGGAATAGAGTCTCTCTGAATCTATGAGTTTATTTCTCTCATATGCTATCATATGTCTATGCTACATCATAACTTCTCCTAATCCAAGAGGATCTCTATGGCCATCCACCTTGTCCAACTGGCTCAAAATATTTTTTTGGCAACTTACTATTTTTAACAGTTTTTCGGTTCCTGAACTTCCAGGGCCATTTTGAGGGCCTAAATGATGCTTTTTCATGATCAGGAACCTCAATTATGAATAAAGTATTTGATTGATCCCCCTAAATGAATCTCCTTGTCAATACCTTTCGAACGAGCTATCATGCTCCCTAAATAGAGATTGTATGCAAGAGTTATGACCCTGGGAAGTTGATGTACTAACTTACCCCAATGGGGCCCACATGACTTTTGGCGCTGCATCTCCTAGGGTTAGGTTTTTAGATTTCTATGGTTTTGGAATTCATGTTTATTGTAAAAATTAATTCATAGCCTCATTGTACTCATCTTCTTGCAAATGAGCGTAGCTGTCACATCTCTTCTCAGAGATAAGTTGCCACCATTCTAGCAATCTTGTTTTCAGTTTGCATTTTATAGTTTTAAGTATATTTATTATTTAATAGAAACCAAGTTTTAATCTATATTTTTTATTGTTCACTGTGTCTCTATGTTATTATTATAAATATGTGGTTTCATTTCATTCCTCTCATAAATGTGGATAAGTGGTATCAGAGCGGTTTTCTCCTTGTCAATTTTTTAATGCATGTCCCCGACACAATCAAGGTATAGAGAGTTGGGTCTCGAGCTTGTTTCCCTTGAGGAGAACTGCTCACACACACCCAAGAAAATTTCCATGGTGGGCGAAAATAAATACGAAGGGAAAAGAGATCCTTTCAAAATGTTGCTTGAGGAAGCCTTAGAGTGATAGAGGAACGAGATGATGGACAACTTTGCACAAATCCTTCGATGACTGATGGAAAGCGACACATCCACCTAAAGCGGAAGTGCCACCCCGTTCAAGGTACATATCAACTTTTATATTCCTATATTTTAAGGTCAAATAGATTTCGACGCCGAAGATAAATGGTTAAACCTTCTAGAAGGGTATTTTTCTGTCCACAACTTTTTCGATAGAGAAACTATTACATTTTTGTTCCTTAAGGTTGTCCCCCATGTCAAAGATTGGTGGGATAGTTTCTATGAGAAAAAGGAAATAGAGGGATCCACATTATTTGCAGTTTCACCCACCTGGGGTTCCTTCATGAAAAATATTAAGAAACAATACTACCATGTTGGAAGTTATGACAACTTGTATACAATACGGAGCACACTGCGGCAAGAAAGAGACCAAACAATGCTAGAGTTCACTAATGTCTTCCATACCTTCTGAACCAAGTTTGGGATCAAATATTCTGAGTGACATCTGGTGCTCAAGTACCGTGGTGGTCTTCATAGATACATCCAGACATAAATGTATTTTTTTGACATCTCATCCTTAGGCATGGACTATCGATATGCTGTCAAAATTGAGTAGAAGATGAAACAAAAGTAGCGACACATTGGATCTAGGAACCTCTCACAGCAAAAGCAGGGCAAGGGAAGGACCAACCTGCAAAAAAAAGGAAAAAGAAAAGATGGGAAACCTCAGGAAAATCAGTCCAAGTCCCAAGAAAAGAAGGACAATGGGAAGACAAACAAAGATACCAGGAAGTGGTGCAACTTTCATAAGATCCCTTGGCATAACAATGTTGATTGCCGCTCAAAGAATTCATTGGTGGTTGAGGTAAGAGCCTCTGAATTATATGTGTTTTCAAAATTTGAGTCAGAAATAGAAAAGGGGAGACATATCATTGACGTAGAACCCACTGTCACCTTTTCTACCACCAAGATCTAGCCTAGTGAACCTAATGAGCCATAGGAAGGTGAGTACCTCTTTCATTCACAGATGTGGGTTAAAGTCACTCTGTTGTAGTTCATCGTTGATAGCAGTAGCCAGAAGAACCTTCTCTCAGCAGATGTCTTCAAGTGGCTAGCCTTGCCGACAATTCCACACCCACAACCTTACACCATTGGATGGCTTCATCAAGGAAGTGATCTTCACATCAACCAACAGTGTCACCTATCGTATGGCATCAAGCCATTCAAAGATGAGGTATTGTGTGATGTTTCTACCCTTGAAGTTTGTGATGTTATTTTGGGCCAACCTTATTTATGGAAACATCATGTTGTATATGATTCTATGCCTCTTTGAACAAGAAATTATATAGGATACCCAAGGTTTCCCCACCTAGTGCTATTTCCTTGATGTTTGCCAAGCAATGCAAGAAGGTCATTTCTCAGACTGACAAGTTTGTCTTCTTCGTGATTCACTCTCAGAGTGAGTGAAAGGTTGAAACCACATCCATGTCCTTCATAGTTGACCTCTCCATGCAACGGGAGCAAGAAAATAATATCATGGAAGAATACAAAGACATCTTCTCATCCCCTACTGGGGTACCTATGCACTGTCAGGTCAAGCATCCCATCGATCTGACCCCTGAAACACCGCTACCCAATTGGCCAATATATCGTTGGTATCTTCTAGAAAATGAGGAGATCAAGTGTCAAATCCAAGATATGCTCCACAAGGGGCACATCCTACCCATATCATCATCTTGTGGAAGCCCAATCATGATGGTGTAGAAGAAAGATGTGACTTGGAGACTATGCATTGATTACTAGACCCTAAATAAAATCATAGTCAAGAAATGATACCCGATTCCACGAATTGACGATATCCTTGATCAAATAAAGGGGGAAAAATACTTCAGTAATATTAATTTGAAGTTTAGATACCATCAGGTCCCAATAGAACTGAGAGATGTATGGAAAACTGCCTTCAAGTCAAAAGAAGGTATTTTTGAATGGATGGTCATGCCCTTTGGTTTGACAAATTCCCCAACAACTTTCATGAGGATGATGGAAAATATATTTCAGAATTTCACTAATTCTTTTATGGAGGTGTATCTAGATGACATCCACATCTACAACAAGACTTGGGAATAACACTTGCAACATATTCAGTAGGTTCTTCCAATTTTGCAGCAACACAAGATATATGCCAACTTGGAAAATTCTCCTTCAACATGGAAAGGGCATAATACCTTAGCTACAATGTTGATGCACATGATGTGCATGTTGATCCAACCAAGATCGAATTTATCCATGACTAGCTATCCTCAACCACACTCACTATGCTTCAAAGCCTCTTAGGCCTTGCCAATTTCTATCGAAGGTTCGTGTTGGGATTCTCCCATATTGCATGGGCCCTCAGCCAAACAAAAAGAGGTGGTGGTAAGGAAAAATTTGTGTGGGGCCTGTCCCAACATAAAGAATTCGAGGATATGAAGCAACGCTTGTGCTCTGCCCCAATGCTTTCATTATCTAGCCCGCAAAAACCCTTTTAGATCGAGACAGATGCTTCAGACTATGTTGTGGGTGCAGTCATCACTCAGCGCGAACACCTCATGACCTATCCTAGTGAGACACTATCTTATGGCATCTGTAAGCACCTTAATTATGACAAAGAAATTTACTCCATTGTGCAAGCCTACCACTAGTGGAGGCATTACATTATTGGGAAGGAGATAGTCATCTACACTGATCATAGTCTACTGCAGTTCATGCAGACACAAGGAAAATTGCAGAATGACTATCATCATAAGTGGTCCACATATTTTCAATAGTTCCTCCTCAACATCAAGTATAAAACATGAAGTACCAACCTAGTCGTTGGTTTCCTTAGCTGACCTCCAGTCGTGATGCTCACCACAATGATCGATTCTTATGGCCACAAGACATCTGGATGGCCCCACCTCTATGAGATAGATCTATGAGTCAGGACTTGTTGTTGTGCCATCTGGTCCATCTATTCATTCCATCAAGCGAACGAGCGAAGCTGATTTGGGAAGTCCACTACATTCGAGTGGTAGTACACTTCGTAGTGGAAAAGATAGTGATAGTGTTGCAACGACATTTCTACTGGTCGAAACTTTGACATGATGTCAGCAAGTATATTCAGTCCTGCACTACCCGTGCTATTGCCAAACCGACCATTAAGAAACAAGGCATGTACACTCCTCTACCTACTCCTGAAAGGGCCTGTGAATCGATCTCGATTTACTGCATGTCGAGCCTTTCGTCCATGTTGTGCTACTTATATGTTTAGTATAATGCACTCATTAATTATCAATCCAGGATTCATAATCAATAGAGTTACAAGAAACCAGTAAGAAAGGTAATTTCTAATGTCACGAGTATAGAATTAAACTAGATTATGCATGCTGGAAACAAATCAAAATAGCAAACTGCAATGCACTTCAGTTGTCTTTCACAGAGAGGCTATCTATTCCATTATGGCACATGCAAGTATGATATGGAATTGGTTTGATATATCAACTTTGATATCTGACCCGAAAAACTAACTATGCAATCCACACTTCTGAAAAGAAATCACACGTCAATTAACAAAGCATAGCATGGGTAGTTCAATAGTCAATATGTTGGTTCTGTTGTGGTTCACAATGAACTTCACTAGTTCTTATCCAAGTAGTTTTGACTATTGCTGCCAACATCTATGATCACTCAAGGAAATCAAATTCATGAGAACAGAAACAGGGCATATGCAAAAACAGAGAAATTAAAGATCTCTAAGAAATTATAGAATGGAAATCTTAATCTAATATGTACTGCTATCATCTAATAGAGTTAAAGCTTTAGCTAATTCAATGTTTATACTACTGAAAAAAAATACTAATGCTAATCTACAAAGAGGTTGACCTTTGTTGGGCGGTGGGCCCTTGCCGCTTCAACAGGTCAGCTTTTGACGTCTACAGGAAGCTTGATTTTAACACACACATTACTCTCACTCACATTTCAGAACATAAAACCATACTTTCGTTAACAAATCAACTCATACTCAATCATGGATAATCAAAATATGGAGATAAAATGACATTCTATTAATCTTCACTCTGAATATATTATGTGCTATCATACGTTGTTTTACATATTGGTGATATGCTAACTCTCCTACTCTCTCTACCATCCTTGCCACGACTATTTAATAGTCTGAATCGTGAAACACAAGGAGGCAAAGTGATTTGCAAATCAATCAGTTGTTAAATTCAATCATTCGGTTACATCTTTAGCTTCATCCTCATGACACGAAGTACATGAGGATAAGGAAATTAACAAACTATTCTTATCATAGCCTTGCTAAAACAAATAGACGTCCACCAATTGACTTAGGCGAGATCTGGCACTTAACTTAGTGCATTAGGCTCTTCCATATTAGTACCAGATTGTAACAGGAAGATGGTACCGAATCACGACAGGGCGCAAAAGGTGGTACCGGATCATGACAGTGCATGGCCGTTGGTACCGGATCATAACAGTGTGTGTTGGTACTGGATCGCAACAGATGTTGTTTTAGTACCAGATGGCTGAGATGTTATAGGAACACTAGACATCTAGAGGTCAAAGATTCACATATGAAAAATTGAGCATTAGTACATGAAATATTTAATTCCTTAACTCAATAAACCACAAAATGCATGAATTGACCATACTTTACCTTATGACCTTATTACTGGCAATTGGTAGCGTTCTTGTCATTCACTCAAGCTTTAGGTAGGCCAAAAAGGTATAGGTGAAGGGTATAATAGGGTAATGGGGATGTCAATTTCGGGTCTCAACATTCCCCCATGCCAAAATCATTGCATGTCCTCATGCAACTGAAAACAAAACCCAAAATTTTGCAAAACTTGAGACTGTGTTCTTTACTTTGGTGGATAAATGATGTTGATGGCTGAAGCCTCTTCTCTCAGCTCCCTTTTGATGACCCTAACGTATTGTATGAGTCGTAATACCTTCTTGATCTTGTTAGAAGTCTCTTCATGGTTGTTCTGAATTTGTTGGCTAGTTTCTTTCAATTGCTCATTTTCTTTCTTGATATATCTGTCCAAGAGTTGATATTCCTTCACTTCCTGTTGGAGTTCCTAATTTTGTTTTTGTAATTCCCCAATCCTTTTCCTCATTTGTTCTTTTGTCAAGGTCTTTGTTGACTCCATCATTATTGGTTGGATGCACTCCCTTTCCTCTACTTCCTCCCTCATCCCACATAAAGTAATAGTGGCTTGCTCCTCGGTCAAACAAGGGATGTCATCTTGGATTGGTAAATCCTCAGAAGGGGAAGTAAGGTCGATTGGATCTTTTGGTGTATGAGGATTGACTATTGTTTTTCCCTTCCTTTCCATGATCCTCGTAGTTCTTTTACAAGGAGGTATCGGATCAAGTATGCTCACAGGCTTCCTTTTCTTCTTCTCTAATTGTGAACTGGTGATAAGGGGTTGTGCCACAGACTATTTACTTTTAGTTTCTGAGCTATGCTTCCCTTTCTTCATCATTTTTGTCTGATGGTCCTCTTTCTCAATTGCCACCGTTGAAGTCTCCTCAACTAATTTGTTTTTACCTTTTTATTCAAAGATTTTAGAAGTCTTGTTGACTGTGGAACAGGACACTACTTTTTCATGTTGGCTCACTGCCCTAGATGATGGTGGAGTTGTCTTATCCTTCTTGTTCTTTTTCTCTTGGGGTTCCTTACTTTTCTTTGGAGCATGTTGGGTCTCTTCCACAGTTTTGTTTTCTGTGGGAAGGTGTTGTGTGATAAGGGTTTTCCAACTAATCCTTTGTTTCCTAAGCTCATGTAAAACTAGCATTTTAATGAGACCTTGATGGTAAATGCTAGTCTTCTTTGTTTTGGAGGTGGATTTAACACCTCTTACCATTTTATTCAAACTCATCCATAGAAAATATGGAAAATTGATTTCAGTGCCTCCTTCAAAATGCAATAGAAGCCAAAGATCATAAATGAAGGTCAGGACATACCTTCCTTCACAGGTGACAAATCATTGAAGACTAATAATCATTGGATGCTATTCTTCTTTGATGTAGTTCCTAGGGATCCCTTTCTTCCATTCAGGGTGCTAATGATCTGCCTTCAAGAATTGTTGGCACATTTCTTTGTTAATTCCTACACCTTTGAAGTATTTGGCTCCTCTGCTAGGTAGTCCTATAACCTCCCTTAAGGTTGCTTCATTAATTATCAGTTGTAGATTGCCTATATGTGGAGTCTCTCCATCAAATCTCTGTATAAATTCCTGAGAAATCTTCTCGTGCCGGCCTGTAAATTTTTCCAAAAATGGTATCCACCCCAATCTAGCATATTTTTCTTGACATAATTGGTACTCCTCGGTTTCCCTATAAATTTGGAAAACCGGTTCGTGTCTAGTAACAACCATCATTATAAGTTGAGAAAAGGATCTGGCTGTAGCAGAAGGGTTTAGTTAATTGATGAAGGGTTTGGTATTGGAAAGGAGCAGGCTTGGGACTGGAGAAAATCTCACAACAGGGGGAAGTATGGTGATGGTGTTGCGAATGGTAAGTTTAAGTGAGGGTGTTGTAAGGAAAAATTATGACCAAATGAGGCTTATTTGGATGGCTTCGCCACCAGATAAGCCATTTAATTTCTACCCGTTACTGTAATGATGAGGATAAGACGTCGGGTGTTCAAGGCTTCATTTTGGGATAGGTGATTGGACGTTCGAGTGGTGAAATTAATGTTGGATTGTGGTTCATGGTATAAGATAGGTTCGTGAATTTGCTTGAGGACGAAATATATTCGTGGCTTATCATTGCTATGCATGCTTCATATTTTGATATGATTTTTGCCTTTAACCATGTTCAAGAGCTATGAGAGGATTAATTAGGTTTAGGCATATGGGTATGAGGGATAGGCGCATGGGTTTAATACTAAGGTCGTAAGATCTAGTATATCTTTTCATATTTATTGTAGTTTTATGATTATAGGAAAATAAATACCATGCTACCTTTTCTTTCACCTTTGTATGATTGATACCCATAGCATGTGTGACTGCTTGTAAATTGTCAAAATTCATCCTTTTAGACTGAAGCTTCTTGAAAAATTGGTACGGGAATGTCCTGTACTTCTGATGTTCTTATCTTCTTTTGTATTTGGTTCTACAGGGTGATCATGTAAGTCTGGAAAAGAGTTTTGAAGGGGCTCTTTGACCTTCCCCCATGCCGAAGATGTTGTATATATGTAGGCAAGAAGATTCAACATTTGATATCATAATGGAGAAAAGATGACAAGAGTAAAATAAATCAATCAAATTTTAGAAGTACAACTTTTCACTTATCATATGATCTCATGAAATTGCCCTTCTTTGAATGGATTATTGACAGAAGTAGCATTCAACAGTGAAATAGGGGAATACATATATGTTTTCATATCATGCCAAAAATGAAATTTCCCTTCTTTTAATGGATTATTGACAGAGGTAGCATTCAACAGTGAAACAGGGGAATATATATATATATATATATATATATATGCCAAAAGAACAGATCCCACCTAAATTGCTTCAAAGATTTAATATCATTGGTTTAAAGATAAATTTCACAACATAAGTAGATTAGAATCCCTAGTTAGGGATCCACTCTTAAGAAGTTTCCTTCTTAGATAGTGTAGGCTTTATATGCAGACCGGTAAGTTGACTTAGGGTGATTCTCAAATGGACATTTTCTTGGAGTAATTATGGTGTTGATTCATCTGGAGTTTTGTATCTCATGAAAGCCAATAATGACCTTTACTCTTTTTTTTTGTTTTAGATGACAAAAAGTGAACTTTTCAATCAAACAAGTATAGATGAGACATTTTTCAACCAGAACCCACTGCCAGCAAGCTTGTTCAGTACTCCGGTGGGGTAGTTGTGATAATTAGTGAGAGGTGCCTTCCCCAGGCAGAATGCCCCATTGCCAACATACCTGTTCAGTATCTTGATGGGTTTGCATAGTCATACCACAGACCGGTACCCACTACCAACAGACCTGTTCAGTATCCCGACGGGTTAGTCTCTTAAACCACTTTTCCATCAAAGGCTTCTTGTCCATAGTCACCTGTTTTGGTTTGTATTAAAGAGTGCTTTGCATGGTGACAGGGGAGGCTCATTTGAAAACCTTTTTACAGGGTGGGATGGTATTGGGTTGGAAGGCATATACTCTTCTTTTGTATGTATGTTAAACATTTTTCTGAAGGAAAAATAAACTTTTATGCACATTATTTCTTTAGAGTGATCCAGATGTATAATATTATCTGAAGTTGTCCATAAGAGAATGACCTAAAGTTTCCTTAGGGTACTGGTACATCCTCTGCCATAAAAGTTTTGGTAGTGTTCCCATGGTAGAGAGTGTTCATATACTCATATGTTACTCTTTAATAAGATAATCCAATGAATACGATTGTAGTCAGGTTAGGGTGAGATAGTTGTTTATAGGCTAATATATATATATTTTTAAATCATGCTGAAATACTGGGTANTACATCCTCTGCCATAAAAGTTTTGGTAGTGTTCCCATGGTAGAGAGTGTTCATATACTCATATGTTACTCTTTAATAAGATAATCCAATGAATACTATTGAAGTCAGGTTAGGGTGACATAGTTGTTTATAGGCTAATATATTTTTTTTTAAATCATGCTGAAATACTGGGTAAAGGAAACTTCTAGTCTTTGAAGCGGATTATGGTTCTTTGAGAAATCATAGGTAAAACTTGTGTTCCTCTTTTTAAGCAACAGAACCAAAAGAAATTAAAGTTCTTCTTAGCAACAGAACCAAAAGAAATTAAAATACTTCTCAGCAACAGAACCAAAAGAAATTAAAATACTTCCCTTTAGTTGTCAACAGGAGGGCTGCCATTTGGTACTGCATTTGGCTTTGTGGTTCCATCGTAAGTGGTTTTTGCATGGCTTCATACTTCAGATTAATGGACATAAGATTTTGAAATATGATTTGTCAATTAGATAATATGTCTTGATAGCACTGTAGAAGGACAGACTCAAGTACCAGACTGGTACTGGACTAGAACAATATTTCTGGTACCGAAACAGAACATAATATTGTTGATGCCTACAACTGATGTTTTGCAAGTTCATGAAGGATCAAATAGATTATAAAAATTTGCTTACAAAATAAAAGGAAATTTGCAAAAGTAAAACAAAAGGAGGTAAGAATCTTATGTTACCTTCAACTTATTAACAAAATTCAATCCACACCTATGTACAAAAAGTTTCAAATAAACCATTCAATCAATGTGGGTCAGTAGGAGGATCTCCTTCCTTACTGATCATCTGCATGTCTGAATTCTGTAATATACGAGTCAGGAATTCTTCTTTTGACAGAGTTTTGTTGTAAACTGCAACTGGTGACCATTCACAAGAAGTAGTGTTTGTTGTTCATCAATTGTCTTTATCCTGATTGAACCATTATCATAGATAGTGTCAATTTCGTAAGGTCCCATCCAATGGGTGGTTAGTTTACCTTTAAAGTTCTTGAATCTGTTGTCATACAATAGGGCCCAATCTCCTTATTGAAAATTTTTCTTTTTGAGATACTTGTCATGCCATTTTGTTCTCTATTCTTGAATGAGGGTAGTCCTTTGAGGTGCTTCCTGCCTGGTTTCATCCAACTCATTAAGTTGCAAGAGTCTTTGCTCTTGGGCTTAATCCAAGTTCATGCCAACTTGTACTGCAATCCTGAAGGTTTTGATCTAAAATTTTATAGGGAGAAGCACCTACTTCCCATACACTAACTCATAGGGTGTATGTCCTGTTGTATTCCTCCAGGTGATTCTATAAGCCCATAAGGCTTCTAATAATCTGTCAGTCCAATCCTTATGGTGTAGCTCTACTATTTTGGTAAGAATGGACTCAATAACTGTGTTGGTGGATTCTACTTGTCCATTTGCTTGTGGATGATAGGGTGTAGATTTCCTGTGTTTGATTTGGTACTGTTCTGTAACATCTTTGACTAGATGAGAGGTAAATTGAGTTCCATGATTAGTCACAATTTCTCGCGGTACACCAAATCTAGTAAATATATCATTAAAAAGGAAATCTACCAGATTGTTCACTTGCAGCCAGTAAATCCTTTGCTTCAACCCATTTAGTCACATAGTTAGTGCATACAAGTATATACTTTTTCTTTTTAGATGTGGGGTTAATGGGCCCTACAAAATCTAATGCCCATTTCTCAAATGGTGCAATGACAACTTAGGCTTGAAGTGGCATTTGGTCTCATGCAGTAGGCTTACCCATTCGTTGACATTCATCACAATTGGATACATAGGTTTTAGCATCTCTGAAAATATGAGACCAGTAGTAACCTGATTGCATAACTTTGTAAGAAGTCCTTTTGTCTGTGAAGTGTCCTCCACAAGGGCCATCATGGCAAGCTTGTAAAATATCATGAATTTCATCTTCCCTTACACATCTCCTGATCACCAAATCTAGTCCTATTTTGTAGAGGCAATCATCATGCCACATGTAATTTGCACTTAGTTGAATTACTTTCTGTTTTTCTCTAGGAGACAATTTCTGAGGCATCTTCCCTATCACAATATAGTTAGCAACATCTTCATACCACAGAGTGAATGTAGAAATAGAAAATAAATATTCATCAGGAAAGACATCTTCTACTGGTGCATTATCTCCCAGATGAATCATTCTAGATAAGAAATCAACCACAAGATTATCTTTACCAGGTCTATCAATAATGTTGATATTAAACTCTTGTAATAATAAGAGCCATCGTGTAACTCTAGGATTTGTTA